>VZTB01017333.1:425273-542277 GCA_013397245.1 Thryothorus ludovicianus
CCCGGGGGGCGCGGACACGTCGGTGCTTACGGGAGCCTCGCGGCGAAGGGCGGGAGCGCCGTGCGGGGGGCGGGAGTGGGACCCCGGGCGCGGCCGATCGCTGGTGCGGGGGGGAGGAAGGGGTTAATGGCGAGTGGGTCTCCCTTATGGAAAGATGAGAGCGGTACACGATGAGAGGTGAAGGCGATGCGATTCGGAGCAGTGGAGCTGCGGGCAGCAGCGACGGTTTGAGAGCAGATGTTTGGCCGGGGATTGAGGTATGCAGGGATGCTCACAAGTGATGCTTTTCTGCAAAATTCTCCGGTCTAGACAGAAGAGTCTTTAGGGATGCGCTTCTGTTGTCAGGCAGCGCTACAAACATGTCGTTATCGAGCAGCATCGCTGTGATGATGACAAGCGCTGCCATGTAACGCAGCGAGAGGTGCGCTCTCATGTCGGGCTGAGCCGCCGAGAAACTGCATTTCAGCGGGGCACAGCGCCTCGGGAGCACAGACCGCCTCGGCGAGCTGATGGAAAATTTCTCCAGCCACCTGATGAATAAGTGCAGATGATTCACTCAGAAAGAGAGACTTTTTTTCCAAAGTCACCGAGTTTCTTTTAAAGTGGAAAGCTGAGTTTTGCCTTGGTCAGTGTAGGAGGACAACCTCTGAGCAATAAATAAACATTGACTAGCAGCGAAGGGAAGGAGTGAGCACCTCGTTCTCCCAGTGTGGTTGTGGCTTGCACCTGGCACAAACACAGTGGGACTTACCAGAGGCCATAACAACAACAAAAAAATAAGTAAATAAAACTTATTTAGCTAAAGCAGCATAAAAAGTCATGTTTGTTTTAAACCCAGCAGTGAGAAAAGGCTAGTAAGGGCATGACTTTTATCTGTCATGGCTTTGTTTCACACCCAGCAGGGACTGCTCTCTCTTGAGTGTGGATCCAAGCTGGAGCTCAAGCTTAAACCCAGTGAAAAGATAACACTGGGGAAGGCTCATTATCCATCCTTCCATTGGATTACTAACTCTTCAGGGATGAAATATTTATTATTCCCATATCCTGGGCCAAATTACAATTAATCCTAAACAAATCTGGGTTTTGAAAGCACAATAAGGTGTTTATAGCACTCTAGAAATTTCAAGATGAAATACAGGAGGTGGATAAAATGATGTTCTGAATGGCCTTGTGGGGAGGAGAAGGTTTTGGGAGGGAGGGAGAAATGCTTAATACATAGGAGAGAGCTGAGGAGGTATGATGGTCCTTCAAATACTGTTATTGGGATAGGAAACTTCTGCATAAACATGGATCACACAAATTGTCATTTTCTGACTGTATCTCATAATGCCTATCTTTTAAAATTAAAATCTGAATAATCTTGTGGTCTAAAGCCTCAGAAATTTGAGTGTTTCTGTTCCTAGGCCTGATACTGGTGTCTGGTGAGAAAATGTCTATCTTGTACTCATCTGGAGCCCTGAGCTGATAACTGAGTAGTCATTTGAAAAAGTCAGAGACCAGGGGACTTCCTGCATGATTAAAAATGGCAGTTATGTGATTAGTTTAGATACTTGTCTTTTATTTTTTTCCTCATCTAGATTTTTACTTTTACTCTTCTCTTTTTCTCTGTTTGTAAAATGAAGATCTGTCTCTTCAGGTCTGAGCTGTTAAAATGCATAAAATCTGTACCTCAACTCATACATAAATTCACTACTTTCAGCTCATCTAAATTAGTTTGTTTTTCTTTTCCTGGGGAAACATAAGCTGAAAGACATTTCAGGAGTCAGCACTGTTTAATTGAGTATGAGATTACTGCTTTGCACCATTCCTTTCTATTTCTTTTTTTTTTTTCTTCAATAGAGGCAATTACTGTGGCTGTCCTTTAATGGCATTTATTTAAAAAGATAAGCATCATTATATTAGACCTTTTTTTTTTCTAGTATCATTACAGGCTCATTTGGCAACATATCTCTTACACTATTGCTCTATGAAAATAGCACAAATTATTATCATGCCATATTATAAGGAAAGACTGAGATTTTATTGGAAACGTGATTTTTCCATTTTTGTGTGACATGAACTAATTGTGAATGTCAGATAGGGAGTTGTTCTCCCTTCATACCTGGACAGAAAGTCCAATAATCAGGAGCTAGAAGCTCCTATCTGTTATAGATCAGAATGTGGTGGATTTTCACTGACAGAATAGTGCAGACACTAATGCCTGATGGGTTCTGGTCAACCTTGTCTGCTGCCATGCAGAGTTTGTCATTCAGGGTGCTGAAATTATGAAGGTAGGCTTTAGGGAGTTTTCTGGAGAAAAACCCAGTCTTACCAATGTTTAAATATTTTATGAAAGCTGTTTGATTTTGACATATCATATGGCAACTGAAAAAATATGTAAAAATCTTGGTTTGGGCAGTTTTCATGGCAAAGGCAAAGCAGAGTTTTCTAGCTGAAATTAAAGCAATATTTTAATTTCAATTTTCTATTGAATCATTAAAAAATGAAATTTTCAAAAAAAGGAAGGAATGAAATTATGGTTTTAATAATATTTCACAGAAATTATAAGGTTCTAACCTGATGTATTAACAGTAGACTTAAGGATTCTCCCACAAAAACCAAGAGAAGTGCCCTACACTAACATTGCTCATGTTTAATCAACAGAGACAGACATGACAGAAAAATTGGTGATTTCAAACAAGCCAGAGAGGAAGCTTCTAAACTGCCCCAGCAAAACCATCTTTTGATGTCCCTTCAAAACCACCTTTTGAGGGGCAGTGAGGAGACATCTTTAATCACCTTAAGGGCTTCAGAAAGCTGTATCTGAAAGAAGGCAGGTGAGTTTGGTTTCTAAGCAGCTGCTCAGAAATCCCTGAGTGAGGGCAGAGCGTGAGCTGTGCCTTCCCTTGGAGCAGCCATTGGTGCTGACCAGGCTGTTCAGAGCAGACCCTTCTCATGGGATCACAGGGCTTCTCTTCCCCCTCTCTGAGCCTCAGGGGTTTGGAGTAACTGGATGGAAAACACTGGGGTGATGTGGCGCAGTCTCTGTGTTTGTAAGCCCACAGCTGGGACAGGTTTTGGGGGAGCACTGTGCAGGTGTGGGCAGGAGGGTGTTTGGACGTGGCTGAGATTAAAGCACTGGTCTCTGCTTCAGGCATTTGTGGGTAATGAAAGGCTGAGTGAGGATACATCCCCCAGCAAGGCTCCTGCTGCAGGGCCCTGCTGTGGGCTGGGACCCTCCTGTTCTCCTGTTTTGAAGCTCATTTACAGGCTGAGATGGTCTCACAACCTGCTGGTTTACAGGCTTGAAGGGATGTGCACAAGTCCTGAGGTTCATCTGCTGATGTGCAGGACATGTATCCATCACAGATCTGTGTGAGTTTCAAACTCCTCCCATTTTTGCTGCTGTCTGAAGCCCTGATGCAGCAGTGACTTTCCATGGACGTGCCTATGAAGTGCTGAGCTTGCTTAGCCTGTCGGTGGGGAAACTGAGGAAGGTGGCAGCTGCACGCCTGGCAGCAGCATGACAATAACCAGTAATGAGAGAGGAGTGCTCCATCTGCTCAGACTATTCAGCTCTTCTGCACGGCTGCCCACGTGGCCAGGTACTTGCCATTAAATAAGATGATTAATCCCTTGACAAGTTGGTATCTGGCCTAGCAGTCAGGCATTTCCTTTCGGCATCTGTGGCTGCTTTGAGGAATGCAGCTTTATAGAATTTTACTAATTCTCTAATAGCTTTTCAATCTCTTGTTTCAGTACAGGGAACTGCTGTTAATTAATTGCAGATCTTTGGCATACCATTCTTAACTGATTCCCCTAGTAAATATGTTTAACACTTGCCTTGGTTTCCTGTACATGATTCATTCAGTTGGTAAGTGATCCATCTTTGTTTGCTGTCAAAGTCTTTGAGTTGGAAGAAGACTTTAATCATGTTACTTGGCTTTCCTGAATAGAGAGAAGAAATGGAGTCAAAAAAGCACGCAATGGTAATGCAGTCAAAGAAAGACCATGGCCTATGTTTCTTTCACCAATAAAAAAGTTGTGTAAGCTTCAATTTCCCTTTCATTTTCATAAAGAACATACTGGAAACATCTATTCAGCCAAAGACACTAAACTAAAACAAAGAAACAAAAAACATCTTGAAAGGAGGAAAGAAGGCACTTTCCCAGCTTATGCATTAATTAAGACCAGTCAAAGAAAGCGGCTTCAAAGGAAGGAGGAAGGCAGTGGGTAAGCACGGCTGCGACTGCTTTTAATGGGCTCTAGCAATGACATGCACGGCAGGCAGAGCCATAGCAGGCATCAATGCAGCAGTGGCAGTTCAAAGGCGACAGAGAAAAAGTTGGAGGCAGAACTGAAGCTGCTGAATAGTAAAATTGTTTCACTAGCAGATTTGTCAGCTGCACTGTGGGACAAAGGAACTTGTTTAGCAGAACACGATCATCTTGAGAACCGTAAACACTGCTGGTTTAAAGATAAAATCAAAGGCCTTGAGAGCAAAGCAGAAGTAGACATAAAAGTATGCATAACTGGCTTTCCTGGAGGTGAAGAGGTTTGCATCTCTGTCAAACAATTCAGAAAGAAGCTGTTAAGTGCCCCAGGTCACTCTGCACCCTTAGCACCCGCTCTTCCCCTGGGTGGAAGCCTGTGCAGAGCTGCATGAATATACAGCAGGATTGGTAGGTTCTCTGCACATCTCCTCAGTGGTGTTCTGGAAGTCTGGCAGGAAAATTTATTCGTTTCCCTCTCCGAAAAAAACCAAAAAACAAAAGCTGAATGCAACTTACAACATACTATTATAAATATTTTATACAAGAAATAGATGGATTTGTTTAGCAGCAAAAGAGAGGGCTTTATTATGTTTTTCCATGCATATTTATTCTCAGTGCTTTTCAGCCTGTGTCCCATATCCAGCTGTCTGGGAAACCAGCTGGTAATTTGCTGGTAATTTTTGACAAACACTTCAAGCTCATGCTTTAAAGACTTCCTAAGTCCCTTCATCAGCAACCAGCAGCACGTGTGCAGTTTTACAGGAACATGATGTCTTACAGAGAAGTCTTCTAAAATTAAGATGTCTCTCCTTGCTTTAATCCAAACTGGCACACGACACAGTGAGCATGGAGTATATGGGTGATGACACACAGTTTATTGCTATCAGAACCAGCATTCAGAGAGATGCAGCTGACACACTGGAGGGAAGGCATCACTACCCTCAGGAAGGTTTAGTGTCAAAAATGTCTGCATACACATCCCCTGGTAGAAGTGTGGCTGCACTGCAGAGTTCAGGCAGCATCACATTCTCATGCAATCTGGGTATCAAAGGCATGACTGTCCCTAGATGTGCTCAGATAAGCTTCACATCTGAAGAGGATCTTCCACTTTGATCTGGAGATGTGGAGGTCTGAAAAATGTACCACATCTGCCACATCCTCCATGGTTTCTTCTCATGTTTAGTCATCCTCCACGTGAAAACAAACCTACTTCTTGTTGCTAATTTAATGTTATCTAGCTCTGGTTTCCCACCACTGATTTCTGTGACTTGCTCTGACAGCGATAACGTTCTCATGTTCCTCCTGAGAAAGTGCTTCAGTGTCATATGTATGTTACCTCTTAGACTCACTTCTGATAAATAAAAGATATTAAAACTCTATTTCTCACCAAAAGGCATTTCCAACAGGTCTCATGTTGGTTTTGGAGTCTCTCATTTTGCACATTCCCTCAACATCCTTTTTCTGCATTGTTTCATGGAGAGGCAACATTCAGCCTTTATAACCTATTAGCTTGATCCTGGACACATGGCATCATTTCAGCTCTCTTTTCCTCATGAACATATCAGGGGCACCAGTGGAGCTGGATGCTCATGGTTTTTCTGCTTCCTAGCCAGTTTACTAATTTCAATTAAATAAAATGTGACCCTGGGTCCTTCAAAGGAGGTGTCACAGCAAGGGGCTGAGTGTCCTCCATGGCTGGCAGCTGCCTGTGGTTCAAGTGCATGTAGGTTTGCTCTAACAAGGGCTCTGTCCCATGAGCAGCCAGACCAAAGGACTACAGTAATCACAAAGAAGATTTTGGATCTGTTTCTTTAGCAGAAATCTCTATTAGCAACCAAGTCCTAAGGTTTTTCAAAGTGCCATTTTGTCTGGATCCCAAGAGACTGTGTCCCTGAGTGGTTCCCCAAGGATCCAGACAGTCAGAATTTGTTAAGGTTGTTGCTCTTCTGCTCAGCCTACACAAAAACCCCTCAGTCACTCGGGATAAACCCCATGTTTATAATTTCCTTCCACAACCCAGGGTGACAAGATGTCACCATAAGGCATGTGACAATGCAAGAAATTACATCGATGGTTTCCCATTTTATAATTACCATGGAAACTATATTGTAACTTAGACTGATAACATTTCATTTCTGGGGCTGTATCTCTCAGAACATGGCATAATTTAGCACGCAGACCATCCCACCAGCCTGCCAGCCACACCATACAGCAACATGTTGTTGCAGCAGTGCTACTGGAGACTCCTGTGCACAGGGTTACTTGTTCTTCCACATTTCTTCCCAAATAAAGCAGCCTTTCAGAAGGGAAGGCTGCATATTTGGTAGCTCTTTTTCAGAAAGGAGTACCTTACAATTTTCTGGGTGTCTGTAGGAGAGTGTGTTTAAGCCAAGTTCAAGTCTTTTAGCAGTTCCCTACATTCCAGGCTCCTTTCATGTAATGTTGTTCTAAATTTAGGGTACTGAGCTTAAATACACTGTATGAGACATCTCCAGAGATGAGATGTGTCTTTTCTCAGCCTCCAAAAAACCGTGCTACCTGCAGCTTCCGTGGTCATTGGATACCATGCAACACATGCCACACAAACCAGGAAAACAAGATCTGTTTACCTGGCATAGATCAGAGGCAGTCCTATTTTTAAATCTGCCTCGGGAATGTGGGAAGCAAAGTGTCTCAGGAGACAATCCAGGCTGGAAAATATAGGCAATCATACCAAGGCTCAGTTTTTTTATCTGGGTTGTGCTGCTGCTGGGCAGAGCTGTGCTGGCCTCAGGACAGGCAGGAGAGGGCAGCTGAGGCAGGAGCAGGTGGCTCCATGCCCAGCTTCATCTGCCAGGTCTGTCCAGTGATGGCTTTATCCCAAGGCCTCCCTCCAGGATGAGCTCACTTCCCTTCATGTCTTGCTCTCACTGAAGCCCCCTTGGTCAAAAATTCACAGCTACTTTTGCCTCCTGCTTTCAGCCCTCCTGTTTTGTTTGCAGTGCTGCTTCTGGCCCAAGACTCGCTCTGAAACCTCCTGAAGCCAGGAAAACTGGGAAAGGTCTTCAGCATTTTGACCTCTTTACAGCTCTCCTCTAATTAACCTCGGGCTGCAGGCAGTATTGGGAGAGCAAAGTTCCCACGGAAAAAGGGCTTGGTGTGGATGGTATGTCCTGTGGGAAAAACTCAGATCCTGGAAGGAAATGCTGGCCATCATTATGTCAAGGGTCTCTGCTGACACTTCATTGTGTTTCTATCAGAAATTGAATTATTTGCTGTTATAAACAAATTCTAAGATGATTAAATGAAGCCGAGGAGGAACACCAATATTAACTGCATTCTCAGTCTGCAAAAGGGATTTTTTACTTGTGTTCCTGATATTTTCCTTTTTATGTCTCAACTAGAAAACAAACTATGGTTAACATGACCTTTGGGGGCCATGTTCACTTCCCAGCTCTGCTGGGTAACACTGGCCAAGCCATTTCAGCTCAGGAGCTAATGGCTTTGCTTTCACATCCTTTATTTACTTGTATTCTCAGGTCAGCATTCCCCATCCTCGCCAGCCCATGATCTACACAAGGCAACACCACCCCTTGTTCTCCCTGTGAACCTCGGTTTTAACTTTGGAATGTCCTTTTCCTGTGACTAGCTTTGGGGCATGAGCCATGGGTTCCATGAGCCATTGGCTGGTGTGGCCAGCAGGGTCAGCTGGTGTGGCCAGCAGGGTCAGCTGGTGTGGCCAGTGGAGTGGGCTGGCATGGCCAGGGGGTGATGTTTGGGTGCAGGAGCTGTTGATGGTGGGATGGACACATGAAGCTTTGGGGACAGGTACTTGGAGGAGCACTGGTGTCATGCCAGCTGCAAGTATTAATGATGCTTGTTGATCTAGGAGTTCTTTATGCTGTTGAGAGAAAAGTAAGCCTTAAAAACTGCCTAAATCCTGAAGCAGAACAGGGTTTAAAGTGTGTGCCTCAGTATTTCTAACCAGTTTATTGTGTGGTGTGCTGGCCATTCTTGGTTTGATCCCTAGGCATATACATCCCTTCATTAGACAAGTGCCAAAGGTGCCAGGTCCTATAGCTTTCAGTAACAAAATCCAATTAACTAACTTCTCACATAATTCTGTGTCTAAAATGTAAGACCATTCCTTTTCTAATAGTGTCAGTGGATAGGCCTGTTGGTGATGTGAGGCAGTCAGATGTAGTTATAACAGGAAGCAGCAGTAGGATTAAGAAGTTCCAGGTCAGTTTTGTGTCTCAAAATATGGTATTGTTTCCTGGGAGAGCTCATCCATACACCAAATGCCTCATTTTTTGAGCTGCCATAGACAGGCATGGAGCAGAGCATGCCTGCTCTGCAGGGACTGCCAGGAAGGTGCTCTATGTTTAAATGTTAAAATTGAAAATGCATTTGGGAATAGTTTCCTTCCAGTCTTTCCTGGTAGACCTTTGAGCTCAGAAACGCTTCTGCAGAGGATGTGGGTTACCCTTGTGAGGAATCTGAGTACCCAGTGCACAGTCATTTTCAGTTTTCCCAAAGTGATATCACTTTCATGTTGGCACATAGAAGATGCTTGTGGTTAAGAGTGTAATCCAATTTCAGTAGCAGAATAATATCTCTATTGTTCAGTCTAGTTTTTAATAGCTCTGTGATCCCACAAGCATATAAACAATGGGAACTAAAGTATAAGACTGGGAGGGTGAAATTGCCCATTCCTTCATTGTCTGTGCACCTTCTCTGTTCACAGAACTGAAAAGCAGAAGGAGGTTCTATTTTCTGCTAAAATTTAATATTGCAGAATATGACTCTGCATCCCATGTGTGTCATACCAACTTTGATACCTCTGAACAGGAGGGAAAAATGGAAGCCCTTACATGTCCATGCTGAAGCAGAGCCCTTCAAGGCAGTGAAATAAATGATTCTGGGAAGGTTGAAGCCTCTGACAGGGATGGCAGCCACTCCTGGACGTGTCCCTCACCTCGGACAAATCACAGTCATGTGTGGCCAGGCCGCCAGAGCTGACCACTGCAGGCTGTGCAGACCCAGGCAAATCTGCAATTCCAACAGCAGATGGCACAGTCCTAAAACTAAAACCAGCCTGCGAGGGGAAATCCTGCCTGGGCTCTGACTCTGAGCGTCCCTTCAAAGAGATCCTGTGGGTTTGTCAGCCTAAGAAAACTGGTTTTGAAAACAGTGTGTTTTTTCTCTTTAGGAGAAATAATTATAAAAGAAACTGCATATATGAGAGAATCTGATAGCAGTGGAGTTTTTTTAAGATTCTCAAGTACAGCTGACAGCTTAAGTGTAAATACAAGCTTTTTGCATCCGTGCCCAATAAATCACTCTTTTGATCATCTTTGTATGATCCTAGAAACCATTTACAGTGGTCATGGACACAAAGAAATTCAATTTACTGGAAAGAAAGTGAAAACTCAGAATGATTTAATTGAACAACAATGTCTTAAATTTGCTTTTATGTGGACATAATTCTTTTGTGTTTCTTAACCATCATCCAGAATCTTACCAAATTAGGCACAAAAAATATCTTCTGTTATGTTTGGAATTTCATGAACTAAGTGACATATGGATAAATCAACCTTATAGTCCCCATATGAGAAAAGCAGAACAGCAGACCTGGCACTTTGGTTCCCTCAGCAATTAGCATTTGGACAGGCAAATACACTTAGTTTGGCACTTTTTCTACAAACTTACAGGATAAAACCTAGAGGTCTTCCTCCAGTAGGCAGCATGGTAAGCCTGGATGTGTAATACTGGAAAACCATTTCATGATGTTTAAGGAATCAAGAAACTAATCCATCCTTTTGATACACTAAGGAATTGCTGGAGGAATTGCCTAGTGGTTAGAGCAGGAAACTGTGAGTTCCCCCCTTTGTCAATGAATCATTTCCTCTTCTTTGGGTCCCACAAAACACCCAGACAGAATCTGTCCCCAAGTAAAATGCACCCTTTACTAGATCTGGTCCCCACATAGTCCCAGGCTTGTGGTAGAAGCATTCACATTAGAGTCAGAAAGTTCTAGATGCCAAAATATAAAGATGTCCTGTAGTCCTGTACACGAATTTTCCCTCTGCAGGCTTCACAGAGCCCAGATCTCTGTTATCAGCTGCCCTGTGAGAGCACAGGGAAACAGCAATCTCAGCATGGTCCTCATTTTAGTAGATGTCAAAGTGCAGAAAAAAAGAATTTTCCAGCGGTAAGATTCTGTATTTGCAGTGGTTGTATTAGCAATGTTTAAGGAGTGAACTATTCACCACTGTTAAGTATCTCATGACTTTCCTGCAGTTAGAAAGAGAGGCTGTTGTATTCAGAGAGATTTAATCCACAAATTTCAAGTTTTTTTCTCAGGGTAGGATGAATTATTTTCTAGAGCTGCCTGTTTCCACTGTTCACAGAAGGAAATGTCAAGCAATTTTACTCCTAACTCACTGCCTCAATTCAGTGCTTAAATCAGCATCCCAAACTCCTGCCATAGGAGCCAGACCACATTAATTAGATATTCTTCCTAATTAGATATTAGGAAGAAATTATTTACTGTGGAGATGATGAGACAATGGAACAGGTTGCCCAAAGAAGCTGTGGATGCCCCATCCCTGGAAGTGTTCAAGGCCTGATTGGATGGGGTGTTGAGCAGCTTGCTCTAGTGGAAGGTAGCCCTGACCAGGGCAAAGGGGTGGAACTCCTCCAACCCAAGCCATTCTGTGATTTTGTGATTCTGTGATTAAGCACCAACTAAGTCTAACAGTACTGGTCACGGTGTTTTACTTTCAACATTTGCAGTTGTTGCTGCTGTTTTTGTATTCACCACATTCCCTTCCTCCCACCACTTCACACCAATCACTGCTGCTGCTCTTCTGCTCAGGGGTGTTTGCCCAGGAACCAGCATCTTCCCCAAGGCAGCAGCAGAGGAACAGCTCAAGGCTTTACTGCCCAACACACCAATCACTCATCCTCTCCCACTGCTAATCAAGCAAACAAAAATATGTGCTCTCAGAGATAACAGGGATTAAAGGTTTTTTCAGTTATTTCCCAGAAGGATTCCAGGCATTCCCACATTTGCAGTGATTCCCAGAAGTTTACATCGCAGTTGCCTACACAGAGAAAGCAGTGGTTTTCAATATTCAGAGAAACATGAGTTGTAAATCAAATAACTTTGCAGAAATATCTCAAATATTTGAGATTCTTCCTTCAGAAATATCTGTCTTACACAAGAGAAGATTAACCTCACCTAACTACAGCTTTCTAAAAGTTAGGCGGGCGGGCAGTAACCGATGGAGGCAGGGAAGCAATCTCAAACAAAGCAAGTACGAAAGAAATAATGCCTTAAACAAGGGAATAACAATGGCCTATTCTGTTCTTCCTCTGTTTGTCTTAAAAACAATTCCAACTGTAACTTTCTCAGCGAGAAAATAATTTTCAGTTTCCGTTCTCTGTTAAAATTCAGTTTGCACTTTCCTGATTTTTCCCAATTGGTATGGTTTCTTCCTACTCATCTGTCGTCAGAGGCTGTTGTGGTTCAGGTGCGTGAGTGTAGGTACACGGATTGTAGATGTTTACATCTGATTTAGCTATTTTGAGCTCTGATTGCAAATACTTCTATGAGAGCTGTTTCTTGTTCTAGGGTAGAGTAGGCCTAATGAACAGCACCCCAGAGATGCTTATTTGTCCTTGTTCATAGTGGGGACAGCCTGGGTTCACTAGCTCTGGTGTAGATATCTGCACTGCAAATGTCTAAAATTAGGTGGGATAAATCTCATGCAAGGAGCTTGATACTTTAAGCCCCTGTTCAGCAAAGCACTTACTGACAGCATAAAATGAAGCCTGAGCTTTAATGCTTTGCTGAGCTGAAGCCTCAATTACTTAAGGAATGAGGAGACAGTCGTGGGGATCACAGCAGTCAGGCTTGTGCAAGGTTTATGTTGGATTTCCACTGAGCTGTCCTACATACTACTCTACTCTCCTACAGAAAATGCTCTTCTTCCTTCAATTTCCTCCTCCAAACACATTTATTTCCCCCTCCCGGGGCTCCCTTCCCCTGGCTGAGTCACCCACACTGTGTAACCCAAAACAGGGGCAGGTGAGCTGGAGCACTGCAGGCTGCCGGGATCCGCAGCCCTGTGCCACTGCCTCTCACTGCTTCTTAGCCTTTGGGGGATTTGGCTTCAGTGTTTAGCATCAAATTCTTCACCACCTGGCTGAAAACTTTGCCTGAGAGTGGCAAGGCTAAATAAATATCCAGTGGTGGGCTGAGTGAGCTTCATGTAATTTGGGGCTTGTTTTGTAACTACCCCGGGTAGGTGGCTGGAGCTGGAAGTCTGACTTTGTTGGGTGTGTGGGCACCAGCAAATTCCAGGTTTGCAGGGCACAGGTCCAGGCACAGGCACCAGTACCTGTCAGGATGTTGGTCTGGGTCACCGAGCTGTCCTGGGGAGCACTTGGGCTCAGCCAGCCCCAAAACACCCTCCACGTCCTGCCATCTTCTTCTGGCTACCAGGAAAATCTGGCTGTGGGAATAAATCTTGAAATTTTGCTAATTCACAAGATCATAGAATCCTTTAGGGTGGAAAAGACCTCCAAGATCATGGAGTCCACCCATTAACCAGCACTGTTAAGTCACCCACTAAGCCATGTCCCTGAGCACCACATCTGCGTGGCTTTCTTAATACCTCCATGGGTAGTGACTCAATTATTTTTATAGCCACCTTGAACCTTTAGGGCAAAAATCTAATCATCACTTTTGTGCAGAAATAAGTTGCATTCATCTCCTGAGCCTTGCCAGGGATTTTGGGTGCAAAAAATAAATAGTGGCAGAGATTTATTATTGTTGTGCTTATGTTGTAAAGATGTCAGAGGAGAAGTCAAAATATCCAAATCAAATTGACATGCTTTGTTTATATGTGCCATCACTCTGCTACATGAGAAACAAAAAAAAATTAAATTACTAAACTGAGATCAGCCACAAGAATGAATTGCTGCAACCCTGAGGATGTGCAGAGCACAGACTAAGTGGAAAGTGATAACTGTAAAAATACAGGAACACCAATGTGATATCTTTTTCCTCCCTGGTACCACAATTTAGGCTCTATGTTTCTTGCAGGTTACTAAAATCAGTGGAGACTCAATCTCGAGTATTGAGCAATACTGGTATTGATAATCACAGACACTTCAATTCTCACAAGTCATTAACTACCTAATAAACCAAGCAAGTAAATTAAACCCAGTAGTGGCAACAGAAATGTAACTGAGAATTCAGCTAATTCCAGTGACAGTCACTGCCATGGGCATGGGGACTATGTTAAGGGACAAGGGAGACCAAGGTCAGCATTATTTGAAATAATCATATTTTTTCTGGCCTGTGTTTCTTTCTGTAACTCCACAGAACTGACGTCCATTTCCTTGTGTAGAGGGCTTATGCCATGTTTACAAGTGTAAGCATGAACCATTATCAAATACATTTTTGCTTGTTTTTTCTTCTGATATTTTCTATAAGAATGGTTGCAGATGTCCATATAAAAAAATTCAAAGCATTCTGTCTTTCACTCCATTAGCACTCAAAAATTTTGGAAGATAATGAGGCATACTGAAATTTCTATTTTTCCTTCCTAATGATACATTTTCAATTTTTAAATGAAAAATAAATAGCTTTTTCTTTCAATTAATTGTGTCAAGTTTTTATTATTAGATTTTCATACATTTAGCAGTAAATACTGTATTTTAACCTTTTTTACACCTTTTATTTGCAAGAAACTATGTCAATATTCCCAGTAAACTGCAGGCCGGAAATTAGATGTGTGTATTACTTCCAGAAATACTTTTTGGTAACATAAATAAATGCTTTTGGAGCCTTTCAAGGTGGGAAAACCTTTCTAGTAGAAGTTAAAACACTGTAAATGAGAAATGTTTAATCTCTTTGACAAGTTCTCAGGGAGGAATGAGTGAATAAGATTTTTATTAGTTTTCCTTTTCATTATATCATGTAAGAATTGAAATAGTTCTGTAAAATAAGCTGTATGGATAGGTTTAACTTTCCATTACTCTAAAAGCAGTATCAAGTACAAATTTGCCTGCAGTTCTTCTTTCTAATTGTCAAGTGCTCAAAATGTAATGAGCAATTAAAAGCCACTAGCAGTGCAAAAAATGTATTCAATAATAGTAATTAAACTCCCTCCTTGCATAACTCACAAGGTTTCACAATTCTCTAGCATTTCTCTTTTATATAAGACAACAACTGAGTCAGAGACTTTAACACATTTTTACAAGCTCAGTTGGTGCATGGCCCTTGTTTGCTTCCCAACCATGGTCATGAGATGATCTACATCCAATTAAGGCTCTGCAGGTTAGATATTCATTACACAACCCTGATGACTGCGTGCTGCAAAATTGCATAATGTCTTTGTAAATCTTATTTGAATGAATGAGCCATAGAATTAAAAAGTGATGTAAAGCTCAGTCCTGCCCTTTCAGATGTTGTATTTCACCGTGCACTTTCGAGAATTAGCAGGTGGCAAGATGAGCCTTCACTTTCCCCACGACAGCCTGGAGGCAATGACTGGGCACTCAGGGTCATACTCTGACTTGGTGGTTCTCATAAAAGCAGGGTAACCACTGAGGAGTCAGAGTTTAGGTAGTTTATATTGCAGCCCTAATTCTCTTGGCATTTACTTTGCTTTAATTATATTAATCTGAGGGGCTCTAAGTTTTCCGCCCACAGAAAGAAAATGTCATAAAATAAGGATACAATCATATGCATGGCAGCATCTTGGTCCTACCAATATAGGGGAAGCTGAAACTTTTTGGTATTAATCTGTGCTTTGGCAGTGAAACAGGAGTTCCCACGTGCATCAGTGCACCACGCTGCCATTGAACACCAGCATGCCTGAAGCTGAGGTCACGTAAAACTTCTTGTTTTGATGATATGGTAGAGGCAGGAGTGAGCATTTCTAAAAGAGACTTTGCCTCCTCATGCTAGTCTGGATCACAAGGCCCCTATATTCCCTGCAGAATGCTGCACCGCAGCTCTGCGTTACGTAAAATTGCATCTCTGGCCTTGCTCAGTACATTTCCAAGGGAAGGAAAATAATGCTCACTGACCTGCCTTTGGGTGTGAGCTGTGCTGAAAGCACTTACAGCTGTTCACAATGAGCCCTCAAAAACCTGTCCCACTTGAAAACCAGTCCCTTGCCTTTTAACAAGAGCAAACAGGCAGAGCGATTTCAGTTTGCTGTCCTCTGACTCTGCAGGAGTGGCAAAATCGCCGTAATCCTGCTGATATTACTCACAATGGTGTAACTGATATCCAGCTCAAGAAATTAAACATGTTTGTACCTACAGGTAGCTCACCAAAAGCAATGCATTAGTGTTTGTTCTCTTCCTTGGACAGGAAAAGCCGCAAACCTGGAGGACAATTTTTTCTTGCTTCTCTCAGGAATTAGTTGCCAACAGACTGCACCACTGCCTGTGATAATTCCTCTGCCACCTCTTTCTTTCACTTGGTGAGATGCCAGAGGACTGGAAAGTGCACGAGGGGCTGCTGAGAGTCTTCCTGTTCAAAACTGCTCCTGTGCCTTGGCCAGGCATTAAATGAGAAAGAAGGTTTGCAGTGGAATTCAACCCCCTGGGAGACAGGAGGCAAGAAATCCAACTAGTAAACTGATTACTTATTTCACCACAGGAGGGAACCACTATTTTTAGTGATGAAAAAAATAATAGGGGTGAGGGAGAAGCCTCTCACCTACTTCAGCGTAACCAAATGGTCACAATCCTTATTCCAGATGTGGTAAGAGGACATAGAAGCTTTCTAAATTTAGTTTTACAAATAATATGTTTTTTCCTGAAAAAAAAAAAAAAGGGGAAAAAAGAAAACCCATCAAAACCCAAAACAAACAAAAAACCCACCAAAATCAAAACACCTTTAGAAAGAATAAGCTTACTTATAAATCTGTGTTAAGTTCGGCCAAAAATATTGACCCTCAAAATCGAGGCATATTTTTTGAAAATATTACTTTGGTATCCCTTCCTGGCTTTTGCTAAAAAAAAACACCTACTTTTCACTGCAGACAGTCATCTTGAATTTTAAAATTATCCTAAATTTACAAAAAAAAAGCCTTTGAATGTTTAAGTTCTATGTGCCCCAAGAGACAGGTTGGTTTAGATCAAAAATATCTTAGATGTTAACAAAAGTATTTCTCATCTCCAAAAACCCCGAACTTCTGTTACTTGGTTCAACCTAAGGCAAAATTTCCCCTGTAACTGTTTATTCAATCTCTGCCTAAACAGGAAATGTTGTTTTCATACTCAGATATAGATTGTAGAGGAAAAGTCGAGTCCCTATTCTCATGTCCAGCTCTTTATAGAGAGAACATTTGAATTCTGGCCTAGGCAAAGGTCTAGGCAAAGACCCCTTAGTTACCTTTGTGCAATAATTTTCTCCTGTGTTAAGCAAAAAATCACTTTCTGTTTTTTCCCCTCCAAAGTAGATACACATAGTCTAAAAAATAATTTTGGTTCATATTAATCAAAATTTTCAGATTGCAAAGTTTTCTGTAGGAAACATTTAACCCATTCTAGTTGCTGCAGTACTTGTGGGGTGATTTCCTTTCACATTTCAACAATGGAAACAGCTGTTGCAGGGGTGATAAATGAAGAAATTGGTCCAAAAAAGCAGCCTTGCTGAGGGAGGCAGGGATTCAAACCACCTAGACCCCATGGGAAGGGGGCAGAGGAGCAGCCTCAGCCCTGTCTGTCCTCAGCAACGCAATCAGGACTGGCAGGGAGAAGGATTGCTTAAAGCCCCTTTAATTTTTAAAAAGCTTGACTTAATAGGTATTCCCATGGTAGCATTTTCCAGCACAATATGGGAGTCAATGAGACCATGAAGCAATAACATATTATATATTTAAAGGTTTTGAGAAGTAGTGGGAGAAGCAGAAGACAACCTGGGTAGAAGTTAAAGCACATTTATGGCAAAACACCCTCATAATTAAAAGGAGGAATTAATTGTCTCACAGGCAGAAAGGCTTTCACTTTCTTTCCTCTTATGTAGGTAAGAAAGAGAAATCAGGAAATGAGAAGCTGAGAAAGAAATGGTGAAAATGCTAATTTTATTTCTCTACATTGTTGCTAACTTTAAGCCTTGCAGATCCAGCGCAGGTGAGTGAGATCATCACAGCCATTTGCAAAAGGGAGAGAGGTGGGATTTATCCAGGGTGGTTCTTCTGGTGATGGAGAAGCAGATTCCAGTAAGATTTATTTTATGAAGACACTCCATTGAAACAGGAGTCCGAGCTGCCAGATTAATATTGCAAGGTCCCAAAATCTCCACCTGAGGGAGGGAGGAACAGAGGCAGAGTGGGGGGGTTGTGTTTTTGTTGTTTAGGGTTTTTTAAAACATTCTCTTCCGTTCAATAGAAGTGAATTCTTGGGTGTTCTGCCCTTTCCTGTAAAGTAAGGATGCACAAAGATCAGCTGTTTGAGGTACAGAGAGGACAGACAATGGGAAAACAAAGATAAGACATCCTTTAATTTGTACTTGAGCACAAAATGGCTCATCCCTTTGGCGCTCACGGGGAGGGCTGCTCAAAGATCGCATACAAATTGAAACACGGCCAAGCTGGGCATGTGGCAGCACACTGACTTTTTAATTTTTTTTATTTCAGTGTGAATCAGGACTCTTCCACGTAGAAAGTCTCCATCTCACAACTCTTCCCTGCTGGCTGTGAGAAACTTGGCGCCGTGGCTCCATCCCGATGTCCTGATGCCGGCGCATCCCCGGCGCAAGGATGGCCTCGGGTGCTGAGGGCTGTTTGTCCTTCTCCTCTCGTCCCACAGCGTCCTTGGCACGGCTCGGGTATTTCCCTTCTCCGGTGGGACACCGCGGGTCCTTTCCGCTCTCCGAGGAACGCGAGGTGCCTGCAGGGCACGAAACCCGGTGCATTTCTTGCTGTGACAGGACGCGGGGAATGTCAAATATTTCACGTTTCCCTTGATTACTGTATTTTTTTTTGCTGTGAGAGGGTGCGAGGAATGTTAAGTATTCCACGTTTCCCTTGATTAGCGTATCCCCGTGAGTCAGCTCCTTGGGAGGGAGGCTGGGGGCGCTGGGAGAGGGATGCTCGCTGCCGAATGGCCCCGGCATCTCTCACAAGCCCTTATCAAGCCCAAGAGCGCCGTGTGTGCTCTCCCAGGCTGGGCCAGCAGCACTGCCCACGGGCCAGCAGCAGCCCAGGGAGCCCCAGCACCCAGAGCTCTGCCCCGGGTCTCTCACACCCGCTCCGGGGGTGAAAGGAGAGCTGAAAGGCGATGCCCACGGCCCCTTCCAAAATCCGAGTGCTGTGAAGGCTCAGTCAACCCCCTACTCCTCTGTGTGTGCAGGGGAGACAACACAAAGGGAGTTTCTGCTACACGTAATAAAAGAGGGAATATATCCTGGGAACCCAGTAGGAATTTTTTTGAGAAATACGAGTACGGATTGTAATAGCACTTGGCAAACCTGAACCACGTGAATTTCGTTTTTGGTATAAGAACCTTCGAGGCTAATATCAGTGCTAAACATGCTGAGAGTGGAAATAAGTATTTCCAGGCTCTAATGGATGTCACAAGCACTGGGACCACTGTGGCTGTCCTGGCCTGCAGCCCCAGGGTCCCAAAGTGTGCCAGTACTGAAGGCTTGTAGGGGAAGAAGGAAAAGCACTGGGGTATTCTCAGGGAAAATTAAACATTATGAGTAGGAAATGGCTGCACCATATCTCAGATAGGCTGTTTCTGTACCTCATCTGCTCTTTTGACCTGTTTCATATCATGTGCTCTGTCCACTCTTCTTTCTTCCTTGCTGTTCTCTGTATTTTCTTTCCTTACCTCCTTTTGTGTCGTTCTTCCTCCTGTACCTGAGCACATATCTCCCTTCTTGGGCATCAGGGGTTTGAGAGATGTCATCCCTCCTTGCAGTCCCGTCATCTCTGGCCATTAGGTAGAGTTACAATCCTCCCACAGACCATGTATTATTGTATCAAGGAAACCATCATTGTCATATGCAGTAGTTATAGCTAGAAACTTCACATTTTTTTGCCTTGGTACAGAGAAAACACACGGTAGGAGACAACTGCTGCACCCAGAAGGCTTGTAAACATCATCCTGAGTGTCTTAAAATGTGTAGAGTTCACTGGCCCCACTGGGGAGCCTGGAGAAGAATCATCCCCAGCTTCTCCAGGGATGCAGGTGAGTGGCCCAGAGGTGACCCAAGCAAGTGATGACTGCAGAGGGGATCAGGTCCCTGGCTGTAAACAAGAGCTGGTACTGCATGACCCTGTGGCAATACCTGTGGCTTGGAAGCTGCTGGTCACCTGTGTGGGAGCACCTGCCTGGTCTGATGATTCCATGAGGGCATCAACAGGACTGGGAACATTGTCCCTGGGATATTCAGGGCCCTGGAAATGGCCTGAGCAGTCACCCCACTGCAACACCCTGAGCACAGGCACATTTCAAGGTGAATGGGACCAGGCAGGAGGGCAGTGCTGTCCCTTTGGCGCTGTCACAGCTGCAGAGTGGAAGATGAGTCCAGGTTAATTCCTTTATAACTCTGCTGAGAGGCAAGCCTGGGGCTGGCTGGGTGCTAATTCAGATTTCCCCAATTGCTGCTTCTTTCTGTTCCCTTCCCTCCTTTCCTTTTAATAAAGTTCTTCTCATTTAAAGCAGTTTGCTAAAGCTTGCTGCTCTGACTGGTGAAACACTGCCTAATCCAAGGTACATGGAGTCATTTAGTGTCCCAAGTTTCTGAATGTGTGGTTGAGACAGGGTTGCTCCAGTTTCCAAGGGCACGTGGTTCAAAACTGGACCCAGGGTTGTAGCACATGCTGAAAGTGTTCCAGAAGTAAGAAGACAAAACCCAAAAAACGGGATGACAACGATGAGGTGAGGGATGATCCCAGGATTTCTCATCAGCTCTAGACATTCTGTAACCCAGCTATGGGTCCTTTCCAGCTTGGATCCTGTGATACAGCAGACCATCAACAGCAGAGTGGAGATCTCTGAGCCAGGCTCAGCCTTCCTGCCCCTCACGGGACTGGACATGGACACAGACACATCCTGACAGACTCCAGTTCATTCATTAAGGCTCACTTGGCAACTCTGAATATGCCCAGTAAAGTTTCTTACACTTTTATTTGCCAAACCACACTCTTCTTACAATTGTCCCTTTGTTTGTTCTGTTGGAAGTTCTCACACTGCTGAGCCTCAGGCTGAGAAACTTGCAGTCACTGTCATAGAGGGGGCAGCAGCAGTGCAGTTATGTCCTGGGATTTATCCCTACATTTGCTTTCTATGCTCTGTAAAAATATTAAAAAGCACTAGAGATCAGTGCTGCATCCAGAGACATGATCCACCTTCTCTGAAACGTAATGCCATTCACACAGGCAAAATTTCAGTATCTAGAATTGCAGAATGAAGAATAATACAAAGTATGGAAATCCACACTGATAGCTCTGTGATACGTCTCTATGCTTTGAATAAAACAACTAAGAGCAGCATTTCAGTCTTTATCTTAATTAAAAGACCAATATATCATTTTATTTGTCTGTCTTTTTAAATTAATGACATTTATTAAAAATTTTAAAATTCTTTAGAAGTTTGGGATGGGTTTCAGCTCTATATTGTGAGGGGCTGTGGGCTCAGCTCCGTTGGCCAGACACGTCCTAGGATGCACAAGACTTTTATGTGGTGCTGTGGCAATTGACACAGCACAGTCCCAAAAATGTTTGCACTATTGTCTAGAAGCCAGTGAGAGCACTAAGAAGGTCTCAGGTGATAAAAATAACTTCTCCTTTACCTCATTTGTTGACACTTAGATGTAGATACCTAAACCTAATGTAATAAATTTAATAATTACTTTTTCTCTGCTAAGTCCAGATGTCTGAATTGATTCAGCTAACTTCATTTGCTCCTTTCCTCTCATGCTCTGGCAAGATAAATCCTAAGATGGCACCACTGTGAATAAGAAAGTGGTTCTAGGGTTCTTTCTACTCCATAGCCTAGTGCTGTGGCATTCCTCATGGCCACACAGGTAAGCAACCTTCTCCCCAAAACTGAGTGGCCCCATCCTAAATGCCTGTTGGCAGTGGTTCAGCTCCTGAACTGCAGCTGAGCTGTGCCTGTAGGAGTGCAAGTTGGCCTGGGATGAATGATGGGAAAATCATGGGCCTCTCTACACCTCACTCACCTTTTTGTATCACCTTTTCAGAGAGCTGCTTGTCAGCGTTATATCCACCTTTTATGACAACATAATATTTTAAGGCCAGCATGACATGTGAATGAAATTTTCTAAAATAAGTGTGTTCTGTATAATGAAGTGAAAATCACAACCACAGTGTTGCTTCACTTAATCCAGAAGCTTTTCATGGATATCCTGAAAATGACAACTTTACTCAGCTAAGGCAAATGCCCAGGAGTGCTAGATTTTCTGAGAGTTTACTGGGTTTTGGCCTTTCATCCCACCTCGGCTTCGCATTGTAAAAGTGCAGATGCTTAGGAAATTGCCTCCAGGTGTTGAGTGATCTGAGTTTCACAAAAATAATAAACCTTGATCTGAGATAGATGACCTTGTTGTCAGCATAGGATCTTCAGGCTTGCAGAAGAGAACTGAAAAGGGTATTTTTGCTTTCCTTTGCTGCAGCTGTGGAGCTCTTTTGGAGAGTCTCAGAGAGATTCAGAATTGCTGTGTTTTCTTGGGCAAGAGTTTTTTGATACACACCAAACAAAAGTCTGATCTGGGGAGATATGGGAGCTAAAGCTGAAGTACCTTATTCAGGTACTGTCTGTTAAGTTAGACAGGGCACTTCAGGACTCAGCATGGAGCAAGGCATCTGTTTTGGAGGCATCCAGGACCATAAAGCCACGTGGTGTCTCTGCACAAAGGCCTGCAGCGGAGCCCTGCCCTCCACTTCTCTTTGTACATCTCATGAACAAAAAGCACCTCATCTTTCTGCCTTCATTTCATGCACTAGAAAGAAGTGGCAGGACTATTTTGTTTTCTCTTGGGGGTTCTGTGTTGGTTGATTTATAAACAGGGATGAAATCTGGAAGTCTTTATGTAGGGGCTGGCTATAATTCCAGTCCTTTGTCCCATGTCTCCCAACTGACAAACTAATGCATAAGGAGCCTCTGATGTGCACAGTGGTAGCCCAGCAACTCCTGCCCAACTGTCTTTATAGCCCATACAATATTTACTGTGCTGCCAGGTTCAACAGTGCTGGAAAAAATTAATTGTAGATGCAATTTCACTGTAGAAATTGTTTAGAGCCTGTTAAAGCTTTAGCCAGAGTATATGGGATTGTTTCTTCTATAAAAAGCCTGAGGGTTAGTGTCTGTTTAATATTCAGGAGGCAAGAAATGCTTCTAGCACTGAGAAACAGCAAAGAGCATCCTTGTGGGATCCCTGAGATGAGATATTAAATCTTGAACTTGCACTCTGTGCTCTCCTATTACAGCAGACATCGAGGGGTAGCGCTTGTGTCACTGCACATCATCACCAGCAGCAGCAAACACATTAACTCAATGCTGCTAATGAGTGCCGGGTGAGCACTGCAACTGGAAGCTGTGCTGACATTTAAAAGATCCCAGTCATCAGGCTCCATGTTGCCTAATTGCCAGGGCTGAGTGGGAAGCACTGCTTCAATGTCTCCATCTAGTATGGACATGACGGGCAGGAATACACTACTCCTATGGAATGTCAGTTACTTCAGGAAACAATTAGCCTTTCTGAATATCCAAAATATGTCAAAACATTCTTCCTTTTTCCCTTTTAGAGCTCTTCAAAGCCATGAGTGTGTCAACATCATTCCACCTACTCGGAGGCGGCTCTGGAATATTTGATTCACAGAACTTTCTCTTGATTGGTGTCAAACCTCGAGCTGCTGTAGCCAAATCAAATCTTTGCAAGTAATACAGGTGAAAATGGATTTTGCCAAAGAGTGGTCTGGTCAGCATGTACCACTATTATGTTCCTTTCCTCTCCAAAATACAGTGCCCATGTCCAAATTTCCTGTAACCTTGGTCTATGCTTGTTCCCAAACTGAGCTATGTGTGTCTGGGAGAGGGCCAGTTGACCATGGCCAACAGCATGTGAAGGACTGTCCTAACAATTTAATAGCATCATGTTCTGGATTCTGAGCTTGGGTCCTTACACTTTAATTTACTAGCAGAGATGGAGACAGTGAGTAGTAAGAACAGGATCATCTACTCCACCAGTCTGAAAGTTGTATCACGGACTATTATGTCTCACCTTGCTTCCCTTTCATAAGGGTTTGCCTGGGGCATCTCTACTAGGAAGACATCCAATCTTGATCAGGAAACATCAAGAGACAGAGAATCCAGCCCTACTTTTGGTAAGTAGTTCCCAGGATTAATTGCTCTTACTATTAATAATGCATGCCTGGGTTTCTTTGTATGAATTTGTTTGGCTTCAGCTTCCAGCCGTTGATTCCTGCTATGCTCTCTCCACTAGATGAAGATCTTTTGCATATGGTATTATCTTCTTCTATGCTTTAATCAAGTCATGTCTCCATCTTTCTGATAAAGTAAGCAGAGAGATCCCTTCCAGGCTTTCACCAGAGAGAGGCATTTTTCTCTCATCCTCTCTCTGACCTGTCTCCAGCTTTTACAATTAAAATACAAGGCACCAGAACTTTATGCACTTTGCCAGTATTAGTCTTACCAGAGCAGTGGGGAGAGATAAGATCAGCTCCCCACTCCTACTCACTACTTCCTCATTCATACATCCATGAATCACATTATCCTCTCCTGCTTTACAGTAGGAATTCACTTAAATTCAGTCTGCGGTCCTTGATTTCCATGGCTGCCTGCTGTCTACACAATAGCCTCATTCCCTGCTCCTACAGCAGTGTCTATACTAAGACATAGCTTCAAAATCAGGTTTTCTGCACTGTCTGTGTTATAGTGTCCCACGAGCATGTTAGGAAGTTAAATCCCTGTGCTGCACAGTTAGCATTCTTGTGCATGGAACAAAGAGAATATCCAAAAGTTGTTCCTTAGAAAATGAATGACAAAATTCCCCTTAATGTTAATAGAAGTGGGAAGAGCTCATGGCATTTGTTCATCAATATGAATATAACTAAATTTTCCACCCCAGAAAATATAAAAGCCATGCTGTTCTAATCCTTTTTCATATACAAGAGCTTATAACTGCTGTAACCAGTGAACACACATTGACTCCTTCTCACTGGTACTGACAATATTTTCTCTTAAGAAAAAAGTGAATCAAGTCTAACCTGTCTTTCCAACAAAGACTTTCTGTTCATTAAAATCTGAGCAGTGCTGCATGGATTTTGGCTTGATAGGCAGAACGTACCCCATTCATCCCATAGGCAAGTATAGTCTGTGTGGCAAAGCCAGTATTATGAAGCTTTTTTTAAGTCAAATCAGAGCTGTTCTTTGAAGGATTGTGATTGTGCAATCATCAAGGGATTTTTCAAGTTGGCAAAAAAAGACACAAAGCAAACTGATCTGATGCATTTTAATGGCTATTTTTTAGATATGTAGATTGAAAGGACAGCCCTGAAACTTTTACATGAGCAATTCTCACCTCTTTGGCCCTACTGATTTTGATGAGGTTTTTGGTTGGGAAAAGATTTCAGGATTTGACTTGAGACAATACTTTCAGCCACTGATTTTTCCATGTAAATATGAGGTCACATTGATGTCATAACACCAAGAAATCAGTCTTGTGGTCTCATTAACAGAGGACAAGCATCTAGAAGTCTACAGTTTTGTGGCTAGCTGAGAATTACAGTGTTAAACCAACATATTAACGCATGAAAGAAGAAAGTACATTTAAGTTCACGCAAAGCTGCCAGTTCCTGTGCATGATACACTTTATATTAAAGCTTAAAAGCTCACAAACTCTGCCATTAAAACAGGAGTTTATGAGGAATGCTACAATTTGTGTCTGAAGCTACTTTTAGAATTTGTGTCTGAAGCTACCTGTGATTAATGTTCATGGATCTGTCACTGTTTGATGGTCACATGAAATTAAAATGTTATTATTCCTGAAGTTCTGGGGTGCTCCCTGCAGCACTTGGGAGGGGGGATGCTTCCCCACGCAGCCATGGCTCTCGATGAGGGCTGAGCACGAGGTTGGGATATTTATGGAGACTTGTACCTGTGCAATATGCATCTCCCTGTGGTCTGTTTGTGCTCCCCCAGGTCCCTGCAGCACACCCAGTGTGTGAATGGAATGCCTCACAGGGATGTATTAAACTAATCACCTACACATCACACTCATTTCAGATGCAAGTTTGTAGTCTGAGGGGAGAACTCACCCAACTTTGGGCCACTCCAGCATATTCCCATGCAGTCACATTCTCTCTGCACTTCCTAAAAGTTTAAAATGAGCAAGGAAAGTCAATTATGCTTTATATAAACACAGCGAGATCATGAGCTTGAAAATCCGTGTTAATAACAGTCTGACCACAAAGCATTCTGTGAGCAAGGGGTGGGATTTGAGTGTCAGCAGAGCCGCGGCTGTCCCGGTGGCTGGGTGGCAGTAAAGGTGTGCTGGCCCGTGGGAAACCTGACCCGGGGAGTTCCCAGGCAGGCGAGCCACACATCTCACCCCGCCGAGTGCTCCCTGTGCTACCTGCCACAGCCCTGCTGTCTGCCCAGGCTTGGCAAGCAGCTAGCATGTGGCCGGATTCCCCAGCTGCCTAAAAACTCTGCTGAGAGAAGAATCAAAATAGCCATATGCAAAACATCACTTCCCAGCCTCAGCCATTCCTGGGAAGCCCACATGAGATGTTCTGTAAATGCATCATGGAGAAACCCGGCCAGCAGAGGTCAGATATGGATTTGAGCAGTTAGGGAGAAAGAACTTCTCTGAGGTACTCATTTGGCTTGATATTGCCTCCTGGTATTTGAGGATGGAGAGGTGTTTGGAGCCAGTGTGCAGAGCTGATATGCCTTGAGTCTTTTTAATTTATTGTTGTGGTTATATTTTCATCCTTATGGTATTTGCTCTCTTATTCTCCTTAAGTACATTTTTAATGGTAGATTTCATATATTGATTCAGTAATGAAAATTAGACTATGAGAAAAGTTATAATTTTTAAACAAGATGTATGAATTTCCCTCCCTTCCTTTATTATTTCTTCTTTTTTTTTCTTTTCACCTTCCTTCCTCCTTTCCTTTCCTTTCCTTTCCTTTCCTTTCCTTTCCTTTCCTTTCCTTTCCTTTCCTTTCCTTTCCTTTCCTTTCCTTTCCTTTCCNCCCTCTGTCTTCTATTCCCTCTCTGTCTCTATTTCTCTGCCCTTTTTTCTCAGGCTCACAGGCCTGTTTTGTGAACCTAGGTGCACTGGATGATAGAGTTACACCCACAGATTCACCCTCCCTAAAAGCATTCACAGTCAGACTTGCCACTGCATGTTTCCCTCCTTTCTGAAGCAGAACAAATTGCACAGAAAGAATTGAAACAACTTAGATTTCCTTTCTAGCTTCTTTAGTTGCCACAATAACAGATTGAGTTATTCTTGATTTACACACTCTGCAGACGCAGGGAGCAGCACTCATTGCACAGAGGGGGAAGCTGGGGTGGGTTAGTCACAGCTGATAAACACTCTGTGGCTGTTCCAGAGGGGCTGGACTCCAAACTGAGTGTTGTTGGCACCCTGACCAGGGCTGGGGCAGGGCCTGGACACCTGCTCAGGCTTTGGACTCATGGTGCTGACAGAGCATCTCAAAGGCTTGCTTGAAAGTAGCCTTGAAGAAAATGAAGACAATGTGCACAATAGACAATAAACATCCACTTTTATATAAACAAGTGTCAGATATTGGTAAGCATCATAGCTGGAAGCCAAAGCCATTTACTATTTGTACCGTGACAACAGAAATTAAATGCTTCTCATCCACAGGTGGTTTCCTTTACACTAACTTTAATCATATCTCCAGTTTTTTGTACAAATATATACCAGAAATAGTGTTAAAAGTTACATTTCTACTGCAGCTATTTCCTTCTTTCTTCACACTTAACATCTGCTGTAAGATGGCAGGTAAGTTGTGTTTTAGGAGAAAAGTACTCAGGCCAGGAAATAAAGCACAGCCTTGGCTGAAGGACAGCCCTTGACAGACATTTGCAGTTTTCATTGTGAGCATCCTAACAGGAAAGATATTTGTTCAATCTAAGTTTGCCCTTTCCCCTTTAAACCACGTTTTGTTTGTATTATACAATTTCCTGATATAATTTCCTGAACTCAAGAATGAGAAGTATTAGGAGGAATTATTCTGGAAGAGTAGGCCTCCTGTGAGGGCTTTTTCCTGCTGTGAGTCACACTTTCAGGGGGAGAGAACTTAGATTTTTGTCTCTCAGGAAGTGAGGTTCAACAATAGTAGGAATATTGTATCTTGATATATTAGAGCTGTACCAAGGTCAGGGTGAGAGGGGAGAAAAGGACAACACGAGCTGTTGGCTCCTGGTAGGCTGGTAAGCATCTCCTATTGCAGAGAGCTCAAAAAAGAAAAGCAAGTAATTCCCACTTCCAAATGTCCTGTTATTCCCCTGAAAATGTTTTATATGTGTATATTAGAGAAATGCTCACAGACTTTGTTCTGCATTGGGACTACTTGATATAAGCAAGGGAGAGTTCCCCCCTGGGGAGAGGTTGAAGTCCAGGTAGACAAGAGGGATGAAGGCTGAGGGAGGAAAGAACTTTTCAGCAGGCAACATGCAGGCTGCCAGGACAGCCCTGATCATCTGCACTTCCAGGCTGGATTTCTGTGGGACATACCCCAAAAACATGTGAGGTGCAATGGACCTGGTTCATAATAAACAGCTCCTGTTTCCATGTAAAGATCTGAAAATGGCATTTCTAATACATGCTGGAATTTATGGATTTACTAACCCAGCATTAAAAGCAGGTTGAGTGTTTCAGTAGGACTTATGATGGTACCTTTTGTCTCTGCGAACAAAGGCTGTAAGCAAGTGTGAAGAACAGGTAATACAATTTACACCAAGAAACATCTCAGTAAAAACCTAATTACACCATTTAAACTGTGCTTGCTGAAGCCCTGGGCTATACTCTGCTGCTTGAATTTTTGTTAATCCTTGACATTACAGCTGCTTAAATCCATGCCAGGAGCAATATTGGATCTGTCAAGCAGAGATAGAAGCTTCATTGTCCAAAATTAAAGATGCGTGAAGCCTCAGATAGTTTATCACTTTTAGCTGTTTTTCTCTGGTGTTGGAGAGCCTGTGTAAGAGAGCCAAAGTCCAGCTGAAAGATCAAACCCTTTGCCTCTGTAACATGGATGATAGGTATCACTAGCACAGTGTGTCTGGATCATGAAGGTACCAGAGCTAGCTTGTTTCTGATTTTCTTTGTGCTTTGAGGGCTCTGGAGCCACTCCTGCACCCTGAACAAAGCAGAGAAGCCCTGTCAGCCCAGCCCAGTGTCTGAGTTTTAACTAAATTACCTGCAATCCTTCCCAGTACAATGCTAGATGTGTTACCTGTGTGGTCATGTACATCCCCTTTGTAGTGCACTTCTCAGCATAGTTCTTTAACATAGCTAGAACATTTTTAGATAAATATGCCTACAGTTGGGACTATTTTCCTGAAAACATTCACATGGGAACACTTCTTCCACTTCCTTTTGGGAGACAAAAAAATTGGTTGTAGAGAAGGGGATAAAGTGATGTGTCAACAGAATAGTCAGAAATGGCCATAAGCAAAAGGAGTTCTGCTCAGATTTCTACATAAACTCTTCTACATTCTCTGCATTTTCAGAGAGATTAGGAAAACATAAAAGTCAGAGCATGTAGACTTCAGTATTCCCATTAAATGAGGCTTTCTCAGTCATAACACTTGCTACTTCTCAATTTATCAAAATTGAGCTGAAAACTGAATATTGCTTCTTCCATGAGCCTTACAATGCTGGGTCCTTCCTTTGGTGGGCCCGAAACAAAGAAGTCAAATATGCTGGGACACTAAAGATACCTCAGCATACTTTTGTCAGAAGACATATAATATGCTCGGGGATGAAAAGTAGTTTCCACCATCTTCCAAGAATTCCTTGGAGATGAAGAGTAATGATAAATCTTTCTACTTCCTTACATGGTTTAGGGTTGCTGCACGGTGTTTGAACAGCTGCTCTTGTCCCATCCCTGAAGGTGGCTGCAAATCAGTGGAAGAAGAAGAAGAAGAAATCTGAGTATATTTCATTCTGAAGTGGCAGACAGGATGAGTTATTGGGTTTTTTTCCACTGATAAATCCCTTGATTCTGTTAGTGATACTGAACATGCTATGCTGTCATGACTGGGGAGTTTCAGGAGCTCACCACTGTGCTCAGTGTGCCTGTCATGTTTCTCTCAGTGTCCTGGCTCAGGTTTCCTAATATACAAATCTCTATAAACTCCCTTTAAAGCCCCCAAAAGACACATCTCATGAAGAAAATTCCACTGTCCTGTGACTTGGGTAACTTACTAGTTACAGCTGTCCTGCAGTTTCCTAACCAGAGAATAATGGTTATTAGAATAATGGTTAAATAATTCCTGCAAAATATTGCAGGAAATATACAATATGTTGCTCCTTCTTAGAGGGCTTGCATACAGTAAAAACTGCATATATGTAATTTCCCTCATATTTAGTAGCCTTAAAGTGTAATGGTCAAAGCCATTATTTATTGCCAATTTCCCCAACTGATCCAAGAAAGCATGATTTCTTAGAAAAGAGGGGAATGTCTTCAGTCTACCAGTGTGCTGCTGCAAGACTGGAGTCTGGACAATTCCCACACAGCGAGCACACCTCCATGCTGGATACTCCAGCAGAGGAACCTCTAAAACACATTGCTCTTTACTCCAGGGGACCCTGGTGAGTGACATCTCTGTGGAGCTGCATTTGGTTCTGTCTGTGACTGGCATCTGACAGTGAATTTAAGCAACTTTGGTTGTTTCTATGGTGGTGTCACTGATCTGGTCAACATCTCCATAGACACTTCCCAGTCTGCTGTGTTCAGCCTCAGCCCACTGCTTGCCAGCTTTCAGCTTTGCTGTGGCTCCACAGGCTCCTTCTGGTACACATCAGGCACAGACTCCAGGTGGAACCAGCTTCACTTCAATTTACACATGCAAAAGTTGTTTTTAGCTTCCTTCTGCCTACTGTCACAGTGCTGAGGGAATTTTTCTTTTTTTCCTTCTCATTCAAAGGGAACTGTCAGAATTAGATAAGAAGAAAATTTCCCTCTAACTTCCTATTTTGCCTCTAATGACTCTAAAGAAGTCTCAGAAAAGCTGACACCTAAGTGACAAAATTTACATATCTAAATTGAAATGCTATGAGACCCATCATTTCTGTCTCTTAGTCCTTTGTGAAAGCAGGGGCCCACAAGCCCATTGCTGCTGGCCCCTAGGACAGTCACAGATCCTAGACAGGACATCTTGATCACTTAAACAGGGACAGCTATCCAGGGAAGGGGTGAGTTTGGAGCCACAATACAGGAGCAGGTGGTAAGTTAGCACCACACACAGAAACAGTCCTTGTGTGAGTTTTGTGGCTTTTCTTCAGAAAGACTAAAAAAAAAAAAAAAAGAGTTTGGATAGCTTAGGAATGCATAAAGGTTATGAATTCTGTGCTATTTCCAGAAGCTCATCTGCTGGAGGCCAGCAGACACAACAGTCCCCAATGAAAGCAGATCCTGTCATTCCCTCTCTGCTTCTCCTGAGGAGAAACCTCAGCCTCTTCCAGTTCCCCCACAAAAGTTCACTGAAGAGCTATTTTGCACCAGGCAGTGAACATCTTTTCTCCTGTTGTCCCTTTTATAACTGCAGAGGATCAGTAATTTCCTGTGGCTGGTCCTATGCCATCACATTTTCCCTCTTCCTGGAGATTTAACTTAAAATTGAGGCTAACATACAGAAAAGCTCCACTGACCCTTACATCCATAAAGTAGAAACATTTATAAAGACATTGGTGATGCAGAGAGTTTTCAGACTCCAAGATCATTTCCACCAGCTGAGGGAACAGAGGGAGCTGCTGAGATCCCCAGGGGGAAGGGGAGCTGGAGGGGTAGACATTGCATGCCAGCATCTGCTGTCTTCTGAGGGCAGTACAGACTCTTGGACCCTGGTTTACTACAGTCATTTTTCTATAACACCCCTTTGGTCAGATAGAATCTGAATTTTCTACATGTACAGTAATTATTTCTTCAGTATTAGAGAAACAGTGAATGTAGAGTCTGCACAGGAAAATGTACTGAGAGCTTGCCCTAAAAATCGCCTGAGGCTCACCAGAAAAAAAAAAAAAGTACAGTTACAGTTTTAAGAAAAGAGTTAACAACACAACAGTGAAGTCTGATTTATGGCATATTTCATATATTTACAAAGTCCATAACAACCTAACAAGTTGCTAAAGACTTCAATGCCATCTATGGAGCACCCTCTTAAGGACTGGCAGTATAAATATTACATATATTTAGTTCCTGGCCCGCTAATTTGAGTATTGGATCTTAAATAAAGAAAAGTTTTAAATCCAAACCCTTAATTCAATAACATTTGTATTTCAAAAATGTTTAAAGGTCTGAATCTGGATTTGGATCTGTAGTAGACCACCATACCACCAGAGGAGACTTTCCTCAACTCCCAACACAAATGCTCCATACACTTTAGAACACATTGTGATTTAAGCCAGCAACTAGAAAGCAAAGCAATGGGCATTTCTCAAGTGACTACTGTAAAAAAAAATTGATGCATTTTATATGTAAAGATAAATAATTTAAGTCTTTTTCACAATATTTTATTTATTTAACAAGTAAAAAGCTATTTTGCATCATAAAAGCCAAAAAGACAAAACTGACCAAAGCTGAAAAACAGGAAAGCCATGGGGGAAGAAGAAAAAAGGAATTCTAGTTATTTTACATAACAGATGGCAGCATAACAGAGAACAGCTGATGCTGGTCGCCTAAGGGGATTTTCCTGTGTCAGAAGAAAAATAAAATTTAGGAGATACAGAACCCCCCTTTAAATGAGTTTCATAAAAAGTGTCATACTTAATGTATGACCTCTGGTGTCTGTATATCTTGCCTGGGCAATCCATCCATTTTATGGCTCACTCTCAGTGACCTTTCTTCCCCATGAATGGTGAATGAAATATTCTCAGCAGTGACATGCCTCTCCCACTCTGCATCTTCCCATTACCCCACACACACCCCCATCACACCAGGCTTAAGTTTTATGACAGGGATAAACTAAACCACAAAGGCAAGCAGTTTGGTTTGTCTTACCAGAGGGTTTTGTGGAGCTAAATACCATGGAAGCTGACTAAGATATCCAAATCTGAATATCTTATCTAAACAAGGTATACAGTGTGCAAAGGAAAAGGAGCTGCAGTGAGGAAGCCCTGAAAAAGGACAACACAAGAGACAAAAAGGAGAACATAAATGATCTCATGCAGCAGACATAGTCAGAATAATCTCATGCAACCACATGGACTGGTGCTACTTGAAGGGTGATGGGCTCAAGTAATTTTGGGCTACGTGTATATGGATGTCTGTCTGTCCCTGTGTGCAAGGGATTTGTGCACTGCCATTTGGAGAACAGAGGAAAAATAGATCCATTTCCACTTGGCCTAGTACTGAACATACCTGTTATAGCTGTTACTGTAACGAGTAGCAATCATTTAACCCGAGTACACCATTGCACCAAAAGAGAAAATTGATTATTATTAATTAGAGTCATTATTCACTAAAAGCAACTTGGTGGAATTTTCCATGTGCCAACCTAACTCAAGTCCTTTTGAATTAATGTGTTAATTTTTCCCCATGGATTCAATTAGAAGCAAATCAAGGCCTGAAATCTATGGAAATACCCATCCAAAGATGGAACTTTGCCTTGTTGAGTATAATTTTTCTAAGATTTTGAAAAAAGATGAAATTTTATTAGCCTTAAAGTCATACAATATCCTGAATTAAAAGGAATCCTCAAGGATCATTAAAGTCCAACTTCCTTAGAAGACAGTAGATGGGACCAGCATAAAATTCCTGGTCATAGTAATTTTAGAGGGGAACTGCTTCTTCCATTCATCCAAGTCCTAAGAAGTGGTCTGATGAGTGGTGGGCTCAGCACCATTTTATTCCTGAGACAGGTTCAGCCACATGACTCTCATCCCAGATCTCACTCATTACTGAGCTAAGGAAGAGCACAGCTCACTCTGGCTGGCCATTTCCAGGCAGAAGTGCTCTGTTGTGATGAAGCCTGGCTGCAATTCATTCCCTTTACAATTATAAGGCAACTGAAAAGGGCAATCTGGCTCAGAGCTGACTCAAAGGATCTGATCCTAACCCACATTTCCCCTGTTGTTTAAGGCTGTTTCACAGAATCATTGGAGATACAAGGAACCTCTGGAGACCATCTGGCTCAACATCCCTGCTCAGAGCAGAGTCAGGATTTCCTCACTGGAGATGCATGTTCAATATTTATTCACTTCAGCTGTTTGTGGGTGTCTACAAAGGTCACTGAGATCCTTGAGAAGGAAGTGCTACAGAAGTAAAATGCATGTGACAACTATCTGGATATTTATCTATGCAACTTTGGTACCTGCAGGCTCAAGAGTGTGCTTATGTGTATGTGTGTATATATATATATATTTATGTATCCTGAGGATGTTGGCATGAATCAACACTTTTGTCCTAGTCACAGCTTTTATTGTGGTTGCTGTTATTATTTATTTTTGCTATAACAGTAGAGCTCTATATTATGGAGGTAAGGTCTCTTTTTATCTCCTGTCTGGATCCTCAGCACTTGTCACCCTATATTACCTTCGGGTTCCTCAAGGTCTCTAAGCAAAAGGAGCTCCTACTCCACCAGCATCCCCTCACATTTACTGGAGAAGGATGCCATGAGTCCAAGGTGCAGCCTGAGTGAGTTAGGTGTGGCCTGAGAACCCTGCTGGTTTGGGCAGACAAATACACAGGGATGACAGACCTTAATGAGAACGAGCTTAGGCAACAGCCCAGCTCCTCTCAGGAGGGAGTGGCCAGCCAGGAGAAGGACCCTTTGCACAGTAACTCAGGGCTGTGGGGCTCTAGCACTTTGTTAGGCTTCCTGAGCAACTGAATTGCTCCACAATCCACAGGAACCATCCCCTGGAACAGGGATAATGAAAGACTTCCTAAGCTTGGACCCAGGTTTTGCAGGTTTAGTATCTAGAGCTAATGAGGTCCAGATTATTGATGCATGTCATTTTGTTTGACCCCATGCAAGCAGAGACAGGTCCTTAAGCTTGGCTATAGGGTGCCTTTCTACAAGGCACTGTGATATTTGGGCCACATATTTATTTTCCTCCCACTTCTAAAAAGACCATGGGAACCAGACTTCTGTATAGGAAGGGATCAGATGCTGATCATTTGAACAGCAAATAGGCTTGGAAATGACACCCACAGGCAGATCTGCACCCTCTGGTCTGCCAAAATAAACCCTGGTGAAGAGCACAGACCTTTGCAGAATGCAGCAATAAGCTAGAGTGTACTTTTCTTTTTCAATTTACTTTTTTTTTCCTCCTGTGAAAAAAGTTTTAAACATACCCTTAAATATATCTGACCAGAGTGAATCAGGCCAGCTGAACAAGTTTAGTATAGCAAACACCATCCGATGTGGATCCTAAAGAAAATCTCCTATGAAGTGTCTCAGAGAGCTGCAGAAATAAATCTTGTACAGGCTGCCATCTGGCCATGGTGTCCACACACGTGCATTTGAATGGAATGGGAGGCAAATGAATATTATTTTCCTGGGTTACTGCAGAAGCTTTAAACAGAATTTCAGTTCTCACATTGTGCTCTCCAGCTGCCATCACAGTTCCAGTGCAACATCTGTAACACTATCAGACACAAGAAATCACAAGTAATCCTTGAAACAAGGAGCACTGTAAATAAAACCAGCACTAGAAAGCATCCAAAACATCATAATCCTGCCTGCTCTACACTGATATTAGTGAGCCCCCTTGGGACAGCAGTCTGTGCAACTGCAGAGGAGCTGCTGTCTGTTGGATATATGGGTGAAAACAGAGCATGAATCCAAGGAAAAGGGCAAAAAAGTGAGGAAAACCTTACAGTCTGGAAGGTGAGGGTGATGGCTTCCAAATCCAGTCAGCAGATTGCTGGCAGCTAACAGAGCTATCACAAGTGGTTTTGATTTCGTTTCTAGTGAAAGAATTGATGGGAAGGTAGCTGTGAAAGAGGATGGCTGACTACTAAGTCAATGCACTACAGCTGGAGCCTGTTCCAGGGGTAATGAGCTAGGAAATGGCAAAGACAGGAACCATGTCTGATTCTGAAGGAGCAACAGCTCATTTTCTTATTCTGTGGTATCATCTTCCTGACTTCTCAGTTTCCTTTCTCTTTGCTCAGCTTTAATGGGTGGTGTTGAATTATTTCCGCTGTGTCACAACTGTCACAGGTGTTGTCTTCTAGTTTGCTTTGCATTTCTGTTATTACACTCAAAATTAACATGCATTGGAATGTCTGCTCCAATAAATATCTTACAATCTTCTGTATAAATTGGATATGACAATCCTTGCTTTATTATACATGTTTAGACATATCATACTTTAACATGGTTTCTTAAATATATTTTATCTGCTTCCTGATGAATCATGCTACAACATTTTAATTTCCTAATAAAAGATCTGTTCCATCAGATTAAGCAAATAGCACTGAAAGCATTGAAAATTTGAGGGAATAAATTTGTCCTGCATAGAAAGTGAAGAGGTGAGCTAACTGCCATTCCTAATTCCTGATTCTAAACTGAAATCTGAATTCTCATTTCACATCTCATTTCCAGTGCTCCCCATCTGGGGACTGTTCTCAGAAACAGAAGCTGCACTGGCAGAAAAATGAAGATAGAAACTTCTTGACTTCAAAATTTTATAAACAGCTAAAAAAAGTCACCCAGCACAGATGAACAAAAATAGGCCCTGTGGCCACAGTTTCTGTGCTCTGATATTGCCATAACAGAGCCTGGGCACCAACAGCCGCTAGTGATGCCAAAATCCCTCAGGAACAGACAACTCCATCTGGCAGCTTTTTCTGCTGTCATTTGGGGTTATCTACTTGGTCATCCCATGCTGGCCCTCCCTGCGGACAATGACTTATTGCCAAAGTCCACAAACTGATAGTTTAAGTCTCTATTTCAGCCTACACTTCAGTCACTTGAGACATCCTGTGGGGTTTAAGCCAGGATGAGTAACTTGTACGTCTCTGCATCCTGCCTCTGCTCTGGCACAGTGTCTATGAAAACATCCCTCCTCTCAGAAGATGTGGCCCAGGGGCACGTACAGCCTGAGGACAGCAGCTCTGGCATGCTGGCAGCATGACTGGAGCTCCTCCACACTGAGTCACATTCCCCCTTCTCCAAACAGCAGGGCTTTGGTTTATTCCCAGCCAGGAGCACAGGGCAAGCAGTTACATCTCTGAACACATCCACTCTGTATTTGGAGGCAAACACATCCAGTCATACTGCTACCAGGTAAACAGTACTGCATTTCAGCTTTCCCCAGAGATCCTGGATTACCAGAGCTCCTCTCACCAAGCATCTCCATTCCCCTCTCCCCTGCTCCTCCTTGTTTCTCTCTCACTGCTCCTCTACTCCAAGGCCCCGTGTGCAGGTTTGCTTTTGAGCAGCTGTACTTTGTTACTGGTTTTGTTGTGATAGCACCCAAAGCCCTGGCCACAGACAGGGTCTCTGTGGTCACAAACTGCTTCACTGGGCTTTCATTTCCAGGACTCATCTGGGTACTGGGGGGCTGAGTGGTCTGCAGGGTTTTGGAAGGAAACACAGCCATAAACCCCAGGACAACACCATCCTTTCCTGTGTTTTACACAAGCTTCACAAAAGCTGTGTCAGATGAAACTGTTTATAGTCCTGGACAATGCTCACTTCTGGTTTGGACCTACTCCTTCCCATTTTCCTCTGCCCTGATGTTTGGTGGTTTGAGCACAGCTTTGAGCGCAGTTTAAGAGCCAGAGCCTTCTGATCTAACTGTGCCACTCACCCCTTGTGTGGCCCAGTGCAAAGCCACAGAGCTCTCCTGTGTCAGCCTCTTCATCTATAAAAGGAGTGTAGCCCCTGCTCACCTCCATCCTCTGAGAGTGAAAAAAATCAATTAATTTACATTTGTGAGACACTTTTGATGCTTCACAGAGCATGGAGCATGGAGCTTCATAAGTGCTAAGTGTGACTGGGATGATTAGGAGCATCTACAGAACTTGTGCATGGGGTTGTTACTTGAAAGTCTTTGGGAAAGAGGAAAAGGTGATAGACATGCAGCAAAAAGCAACCTCTTCTTGGAAATACAACAGCAGATTGAGTGAAGGACCACTTCCCCAGGGCAGCAACTAAGCTGGAAGTGCTATTTTGAGGCCTTTTGACCAAAAAGCTGCCTGACCCTCAGACTGTGGGTATAAACAGAGAGCTTGCACAGGTACAAATTTCTCCTGTATTTGGAGGCCTGAGGAGGAATTGAAGAGGCTCTGGGGCTGGCCCAGGAGATTCTGAGTGTACCTGGAATAGGGATGTGATGCCTTCCTCACCCATGGCAGAGCAGCAGACTCAGATTTCATGCAGGCTGTAATTTTGCCTGCTGCTGCTGCTAGATCCTAATAACCAAACCAAGAAGGGAATTTTTACGCCATCCGAGGCATTCCTGATCCCCCTCCGCATCTAGTGAAAACTTAATAGCGTGAGAAAATGCCTTCCTGTAGTGTATTGTAAACCACATGCAGAACAGGAGCAGATGGAGGGGCCTGTCCTCCCCCCATGGAGGGGCTCCATCAGGATGCTCCCTGCCATGGAACGGGAGCAGCAAGGAATGGCACCTTTGCAGGGTGCAGTATTCAGTCCATGAGGGTAAAGCCAGCAGAAATTGCGAAGGCTGTGGGATAATAACTCTTGCTGCTAGAAGGAATGTAAGTAAAAGGAGAGGGAGAGCTGCTTTTCCGAAGTCTTTCCCCCATACAGATGGAAGCAGTTAAGATTCCTGCAGGAGCCAGGAGCGGCAAAGTTAACACATCTGGAAGTTTCCTGATGCCTGAAGTCAGGCTGTAGTGAACAATGCTCACTGGGCTGAGCAAGCTCTGCTCTGCTGCTTTTATTGCACTTGGACTCATTTCAAGCTCTGCTCCCTGATTAATTACACTTTTAAAAATAAAGTTCAAAACACTTCCCAGGAAGTTTGGGGAAGGCAGAGTGCTTCAGTGGCACCAGGAACTCAGCTCCCAGTGCAGTTTCAATACAGCAGCCCCAGATACAGCTTGCATTAGCCACAGCTTCATTTGACATGGGATATTGTAACCCTGTTCCATCATGGAGAGGGTGTATGGCCTCCCAAGCCTCTCCAACACCTGCCAGACATAGTAGGGTTGCAGCAGGTGTTAGCCAGGCTCTCCACCCATCTTATTTTAGCCCCTAGCCTGGGGCCAGGTCAGGACTGTAGATGTCCACTTCCCCATGAAAATTATGGAAAGGAAGAGCCTTGCCCCTTCCCAGGGTGTTTCTGCCTGTCTGTCCCAGGGCCTCACTCTAACTCACAATTAAAAAAAAATAAAATAATGTTTTGGGGACAGGGGGTAAGGGCATAATTAGAAAAGCACATTCTTGGGATGTAGAAGACATTTCAGTGGACTGAAGCTAGGTCCTTATTGCCATATAAAGATGGTGGAGAGGCCAGAGGGAAAACTGAGAGAAGAGTGGGTACTTTTCATTTCATACTAAGATGGAAGTAGGCTCAATCTCTTTGCTATAAAAACAAGTGTATATTTCTGATAGAGAAGTGGCCAGCTGCTCCAGTGTTACTAGTGGTAAAGGTGCACAACTCACACTGCCTGAGAGGAGCTGGTGTGAATTGAATGGAGACCAGAGTCATGGTAACTTATTAATAGCTAACAAAAGGGTCTGTGAAGGGCTGTTGCACATGTCCTACAGTCCCTCCAGGGCACCTGTAGGAGATTGTGTGAACCAAAACTCACACATCCACAAAAAGATTACCTTGGAGCCAGTCACAAGCGGGCACAAGGGATGCTCAAGGCTGTTTAGCACTCTGTAAGCACCCAAAGCTGCTCCAGGAGCCAGTGAATACCTGCAAGCTCTTTGCAAGTGTCCTCTTCACTGCAAAAGACAGGTTATTTTTTGTACAAGGGTCAGCAGAATAAACAACAAAACACATGCTGAACTGCTGGAAAATTTTGCAGGCAGGCAGCAAGAAGGGGTCCAGGGAGCTGCAGGCACCATGGGCTTGCCTTGGCAGTCTCTGCCAGCAGCACAGCTCTCCACAGTTGGGCTTTCAGGGTGACTCGTGCCCACACAACACAAAACTCATGGAGCTCAGCAACCACCAGGCATCACTTCACATCATGATCAGAGGCTGCAGAGGAATGTGAACCACACAGGAGGTGGGTCATCCTGTGAGCTTGTGGCAGGCTCTTGGTATGCCTGGGCTTCTGGCATTTGCCTCCCGTTATCAGGTATGTCAAAAAGCTCCCAGATTGTGGCCATCAAGGCTGTCGGTTTATATTACAGCACGTCTGGAGCGCTCCTCCCTTTGTCCTCCGCCCCCTTCGTTTCCTCTATTAAACTGTCTTTGCATCTTGTCTCATGTTGGGACCTGATTTGGAAAATGATTTAACTGCTTGTTTAATTTTAATACACTGCAAGTCATTGTGTTGCAATCACAGCTGGCTGCATGGAGAGCTCGCCCATGTGCGGGTACTGGCAGCAGGACCTGCTCTGGAATGATGGGCTGGTGCTGAGCCTCCCCTGCAGGACCTGGGCCAGGGGGGTCTCTCTCATCCAGGCTGCTGCTCCAATGCTTTTTGGATACACCAACACCCAGCGAGTGGCTTGGCTGACGGAGCTCTGTGCCATGCTGCTGAAGTATTTCGAGGTTCCTTTGCACCTCGGGTCTCTTTTGTAATCTGAGTTTGGCTCTGCTCCTCTGCTCCGTTGTTACCGAGCACGGAGCACCCCGGGGCTGGGTGTGGGGTCGGTGTCCCGGCAGGTACCTGCATGTCAGTGCAGCTGACTGAAATACCATGGCAAGCACATGGCAGGCTGTGAGGTCACTGCTTGAAACAACACTTTCCTCATTACAGAGCAGGGGTTCTTTTACCTATTTACCCATCATGCACAGATGCCTTCTGAGGTGAGGTCTGGAGTGTATGGGCCCTTTGACAGGCAGCACTCCTCCAGAATGCTCTTTTGCTGCAAAGAGTTCAGATGCAGGGACTCATGGGGGACTTTTAGAATCATAGAATCACAGAACTGTTTGGGTTGGGAGGGACCTTAAAGATCATTCTGTTCCAGGTTCCCTGCCATGGGTAGGGACACCTTCCACTACAGCAGCTTGCTCAAAACCCCATTCAACCTGACCTTGCACATTTCCAGTTAAAAGACTTACCCAGTTCAGCACCACCAAAGAGTCTGTCTCCCATTACCCCAAAAAACCCCTAGGGTGGGTTTTTTGTGTTTGTCCATCAGAGTTGCACTGCTAAGGGATGCCCACTGATAGGTACCTGCAATGTGTGACTACAGCATCATGTACTGCTGTGGGTGCTACCACAGTGCTGGTAATCATGACAAAAAGAACACCAGGGGCTGCTCTGAACCCAGAGTTCTCAGCTTAGTTCTCTCTCTGGTTTATCTCCTGTGTATTCTTTCCTTTACCCACAGCCCTGAAGGCACGAGTCTCTGTGGATTGAGGCTATATTGTATGCTATTTTACATATATATCAAATAATAAATTAAGAAGAAAGGGATTTTCCTGAGACAGATCAAGCTTCTTACCAGAGGCATGTATCAGAAATCACTGTACACATGTAAAATTGCAGGTGGAGCAAGCCCGCACATGGAAATACCTCTCTTCACAAGCAAGAAATTACCATGCTGTTTTGTTTTTCTGTTTCGCTTTCCTCCTAGGAATTTCTTTCTGCTTCCATGCCTTATCTTCTGACCGAATTTCACAGAGCATGGAGTAGAGGAATGTGCGTGGGAAACACTTGGCTGGCTGGGCTGTGTCTCCACCGCACACCCTCGGCTCCCAGGCGTGAAGCCCTTCCCACTGCTCACCGAAGTCATTGTCACACATTTCACCCGTGACTCACTAATGTGCCTGATGTTCATGCTGCAGCTTGTAAGCGATTAGTGCCTGTTCACACAACTTTTTTATTTTTTTCTTTCCCCTGCTCCTTCTGATTCAGCTGATTTAGATGGCCGATGGCCTCCTTGCCTGCTCACGCCTCCGTTAGTCACAGAGCAGCTCTGGGGTCACCATCCTCCCAGGGATGGGGAAAGGACTACAGGATGGAGGCCACTGTTTGGCAATCAGGGACAGGCAGGTGATTTCATGGCACCTCAAAAGAAAGCTTAAGCCTTGCTGGTACCATCTGCCTGAGCATTTCACACAGGAGGCACTAAAAAGGGATCCTGGAGCTTTAGGGATAAGTGTGAGCAGGAAGTGAACATCAACGAACCAGAGAAACAGGCTCTGCTGCCTGTGTTGGCAGGTGAGCAGCTACTGAGCAGATGTTCCTACAGCTCTTTGAGAAATAAAGTTTTGCTGCCTATGCTGACTGGATAGAGCTGCTACCTCTCCAGTTATATTGTGGCTTTCAGATGTGTGGGACTGGTATGACTGTGGGTATCCACGGCATGGAAATACACCATTCCAGGTCTGTGTTCTGAGGGTTGTCTGCTGCATCGGAGAGAAGACAGGCAGCAGAGCTTGTTTGGTCTCTCACTAGGGCAGAAATGGTTATTATATGGGCAGAAATGGTTATTGAATGGGCAGAAATGGTTATTGAATGGCTGCATAGGGCAAGGTGGCATCCACTTCTCCAGAAGGGACTTAATGACCCGGAGGAGAGTCCTAGAATGGATAGAGCAAAGTGGCAGCATTTCCCTTTGCAATGGTTTGCACCTCTGGGACTCACTGTGCCATGGGGGAGTTTCTCTGTATTTAACCAAATTCGGGGTATCTGGGAGCCCTGAGTCAGCAGCAGGGACTGCCTGCATGCACAGGAGGCTGTGCTGGGAGGGCTCCATGTTGGCCACCGATGACCCTAAAAATCCCTCCCTGACATCTGCTAAAGTTTTTTCTTGTTTTCAGGAAGATCTGCTGCCTTCTTACTGACAGCAGTGAGAGCCACAGCACACAGAAACGAGATACCCTGACCACACGCTTGCTTTTTCTCTTTCTTCATGTTTACCTGGGATTGCAGCCAGATGGGCACTGGAAACTGGTTTCTGGGAGCAGAATTTTGGACAGTGATAATCTGATCTGACCTACTGTGTAACCCAGGTCAGGGAGTTTAACATGGTAATTCCTGCATGGGAAGGAATTAGTCTTCCTGGCTGTGCCATGAACCCTTCTTGGCCCAACAATTTGTGGTTGAATTAGGTATATCCACTCTTGGTCTGAGAAAATGATGGATTTTCAAGTTTTTTTCTCCCTTGGTGGATAAAGATCTGGTCTATTTCATTAGATTTTCTTCCCAGACCCATTCAAGACATGTTTGACAGTTGAATGAGATTAGAGGAATGGGACCCTCCTCCATGCCACAGGTATAATTTGGATGTGTACAAATACAGTATGCTACTAACACTGTAACCTTGAAAATTCTGGAGTTAGAAGGATGATGATTGCAATTGTGGTGATCTCCTGAAGATGACTGTGATTTATTTGTGCACTTAGTTGTGATTCAGAGGCTGTAGGATTTGGGTGCAAATAATACAGAAGGAAGTTTATGACTTCCTCCTCCACTTCACCCCTCTGACCCTGCTTCTCTCCTGCCTCCACTTCTGATATTATTTTGGTTATATGAAGACTTGTGAAGGAATGATGGCTGTGTTTCATGGGGTATCTACTTGTGAAAACTGAGTCATGTTCTCTCACAAGAGGAGTTTTTATCACAGCGTCTCATCTCTTGCATAATACAAGAAAGAAAGACAAATAGGTTGGAGAAAGAAGGCTAAATGTTGAAAGCCTCAGAGATCTTAATCTGACCCCACTACTCATTAAATGACCAAAGGGAGATCATTCTTAGTCAGTCTTTCCAGCAGAAAGCTGCTCCAGAAACTGCTCCTTGCCTGCCTCTAAAGATAAATGTGTTCATATGGAAATACATCACTTGGAGTATGCAGCCATATGTTCATTTTTTTGTATATATCTACACACATACTTACATGAATAATATATACAAACAGATCCCTGCATATACCTGAGATACTTCAGTTTGAACTAAGAGCTGTCAGTGCTCATGGCTTCCAGAAGAGGTGAGATATATATATATGTATGTATATATATATATATGTTTGCACACACACATGCATCAGCTTTCTCTGTTTTCCCTGCCAAAGACAGGAATCCCTATGCCTCTGAGCAGCATGGAACAGGCATTTCTGTCATGTTGGGGCTGGCTAGACCAGAGAGCAGTGCAGATCCAAAACAAAGCTATCCTGGTTGGGAAGGAGGAAAAATATCTAATTAACCAAATATACACCCAGGGCCCAATGCTGCCCTTAGTACAGCTGTGCTCCATTTTTGTGCAATGGGCAGAATTTAATCCATAGAGTGAGCTGATTTATTTCATTCTGATCTTTTCTAGCAGTAGATTCAGTCACTTAGCTGCATAAAACTATTTCTTTCCCATAAAACTCTGTCTTCATTTTACCTAGTGGATTAGCACTGCTCAGTCTGTGGCCTTTTGCATCTGTGCAGGCATTTGAGAAAACAAGTCTTTTGCCAGACAGCTTAAATTAATAAAGCTGAATTTTTCCCTCCACCAAGGCCAGCAAACTGAAAAAGGCAGAAGCCCTCCAGAGTGGTTTTAAACATACAAGTCAAAGGGAGAGAAAGACAGAGGAGAAAAAGCCTGTACAAAAGTCAGATGAGGAATGAATGGCAAATGAGTTTGCATTCATTATCTTGCTCCCTCTTCTAATTCTTCATCCCATTTCCTTTTCCATGGGTGAATGGGGTAAGTGGGTCTCAGGTTGTCTGTGTTCAGTGGAGTACAAGGAAATCCTGTTGCAATGCACATCACTTATGGCACAGTTTGGTGGTGTAGGTTTTGCGACATTCAAGGAAGGAAGATCTTTTCCTTGGCATTTGAAACATCCTACATAAAACTAGGCTGTGCTTTCTCCCTGCAGTCACTGCTTGTGGCTCACTGAATAAAAAGTTCTCTTTAAAAAGATAAGCTCAGCCTGGAGACTAGGGATCAGCTGGAATGGGTGGAAATCAAAACAAGGCTGTTGAGTTTTTCTTTTTCTCTTGGCACCTGATGAATTTTCCCCATGTAGAATAATTTGGAGCCAAGATTTATTTCTTTTTTTTCCAGAGTTCCAAGATTGTTACTTTTCTTGTTCACACACTTTCTTTTTCTGACAAGGTTTTATTTTTCAAACTAATTTTTCATCAGACCAATAAGTGAGGAACTTGTGGAGACCTGCTCACATGTGAACCTGGAGAGTGGAGGGGAAAACCCAAACCAGTATTGCTGCATCGCTAATGGTGCAGAGGCTCAGATAACAATTATGGCTGCTGGATATTTGGGCTCTGCCTTTAACCCACCTTTCCTGGCTACCTTTACAGCTCACGTTTAAACAACAAGCACTTTCTCTTTCCCAAGGCTTTTCCTTAATTGGATTTTTGTTATGCTTTTTTTCCTTCTCATCTGTGGCTTAAGGAACTGTAAAAAAATAGCTTGGAGGAACCAAAAAGAACCATCACTTTAATTTCAGGCAGGAATTACACAGCTTTCCTAAAAAGTCATTTTGCCTCTTGCTTACAGGATGGAAAGGGAAGGCATTTTGTTCTGCACAAATTGGTGATGATCCTGAGATGCAAGTTTAAATCAGCAATTGCATTTAAATCAGCCTTTAAGGTAAAGGGAAGGGCTTTGGGAAGGTAATGAGTTTTATATTCTCTTAGCCTGTACTTTTTCCTGTGGTCTCACTGGTCCCACAGGGTAGCAGATCTGGGACTGGCACTGAGGCTGTTTGACTCCTGTTCCAGTTCCCAGGAGCTGAACCATCCCTGTCCACAATAACCCCACTGCTGTGGCTTAAACTGAGGACTTCACACCAGGCTGTGTGTGCTTTATGTCACCTGAAGCAGAGGGCACAGCCCTGCCCAGGAGGAGAGGGGGAGCACACCAGTGACTGAAACCCCCTTACCCACAGCCTCACTGAAAGCATCCCCACTGGAACTAAAAACATCGTTTTCTGCCCTGAAGGGATGGTGAGCTGCAGCAGAGGGTGAGAGCAAACAGAGAAGGATGTCCACCAAGAGCCCTTTGGAAGATAAACAAGCAGAGCAGAGGCGCTTGCTGCTTTTTCAGTAGATCCCTGCAATAACATTTCAGTCAGGAAATGTATTTCAAGTAACATGGTGGGCAACTGGGTATTAGCAATGAGGGAATAAGAAGATACTTTACACCTCACTGCATAGCAAGATTTCTCAGTACAGAGCTATAAAATGCCCACACTATGCTCTGGAGTTATCAGTCTCCACAGCAGTATATCCTCCAGAGGTTCTTCAATAACATTAAGAATTCAACCTTCTTCAAGAGAACTACTGACACACTGTGCATTTTTCTGTCCCTCCAAGATTTTCATGGTCCTCTGTTCCACAGACTCACAAATGTGTATAAACATTCATCCTCATAGCACAAATGCTTCTAAAAATTCAAGAGCAATGCTTGTTCTGCCATCATACAGTTTTACCAGTTTTCAAAATCTACTGGACACCAATTGCCAGCTTTTTTGAAGAAACATTCACTCACAGGCGTTGGGTCAGAAACGCTGCAGATTTGGTGATAAAGGGATGGTGAGATTTTTCTGAAGCCACACCAGTCATTGTGATGGCAGCTGAATTCAGACCTGAACTCCTGAATTGGGGGATTCAGCAGTACCCCTCTGAATAAATAACGGCACTCAGTGGGCATCCTGAAGTCACTGAGTGCTAGAGAGCTCTCTTCTCTCCAGAAGATTGCAGCATCAGGTTGTGTCAGAGATAGGACTGATGCCAGAGATCTGGAGACCTGCTGATTTCCATTCTACTTTTCTGGGCTTTGTTTCCTTATAAAAGAAGCAATCAACTGTCTTTCATAAGGGCAGGGCTTTGCATTGTTGCAGTGTTTTTCACTTCCAAATCACTTTACAAACATTCAGTGGTGCATCTCACAACACACCCCCAGTGGGCTGTGGATATGTTCTATCTTAATTTTATAGTTGTATTTAATCAAGCAAACAAGAAACTAGTTTCTTGTCAAATCTTCATTTTGTGTCCCTGAGGCTAGACCCACAGGCACAGTCCTGTCCTCTGTCTGGCTTGGGGTTGGTCTATAATCAGCCTGGGATGGCATTGCTACAGAAAAACAGAGAATGATCTGAGGGCAAGGTGCCAATGCCAACACCAGGCCCAGAGTGACTGACTGTCATTGTTTTATCTCCAAGTGTAAATGTTTAAGCTCTTGGGCATTTGCAATCCTCTCTTCTCAGCCTGTTCTAGACAGTGAATGGCCCCTCTGACCAAAGGGCTTATTTTAAAGTAATCTATTTCCTCCAATTTGTAGCCACACAAGCCAACAGAAAATGGCCCAGTGATAAAATGTGGTTGTATAAATCTCTCCCAAACCATATTTTCATTATCCATTAACTCTATGTAGTCAACAGTGAAGGACAGGTAATGGAAAACAGGGAAGCAGAAGCAGGATGGTTGAACAGTGATCCTGGAGGAGACCAAAACATCCCATGGGCTACCAGGCTACTACTGGGCGCCTGGTGCTCCTGTCACTTCAGCCAGGACAGATCTTACACTCTCCTGAGGATCTAAAAAGTTTTTAGTGACTACAATGTGTGTTCTTATTTTCCTGTCCTGCGTCAGCATATTCACCTGTCCATATGACAAACTTTTCAAATTTTAGTGAATAAAATATATAAAAATATCTATAAAATATATACAGGCTGCCAAAAAAAGCTGTGGATGCCCCATCCCTGGAAATGTTCAAGGCCAGGTTGGATGGATCTTTGAGCAACCTGGTCTAGTGAAAGTTTTTCCTGCCTTTGGCAGAGATGTTGGAACTGAATGGCCTTTAAAGCCCATTTCAACCCAAATCATACTAGAATTTTATGATTCTGTGATAACCATCAGACCACTGTCTGACGCTTTCAAATAACCTTATTTTTGATCAAGTGCACTTACTTTTTACATAATGATGCACAGAGATTTTGATAGTGGTTAGAAAGCTAAATAAGTCACCAAGGATAAAGCTTTGAGTCCCATCTCTGTTGCTCAGACCTCACGGTCAGGATACAGTTCAGCAAACAATGCCAGGCTCACTTTCAAACTGCATTTTACAGAGGTTCTTTTTAAATAAAAAAGCTGCAAAACCTCCTGACTGTTCAATGAGGGCAAACTCCAGGAAGCTGGGGTGCTTGGTCTCTGTGCCTCTTGTGTTGATAGCCTTTTAACATGAGAGTTTGACAAAGGCGAGTGACTCACTTGAGAGGAAAATCCCACCATGGGATTGTAGTTCCTTATTCTCAGAGACTTTAATCTGAGCATCAGGGTGCATCTGCTGGGAGGTTAAATCCATGAATACTGTTCAGGTTTCTATTGAACATTTTGAGGTCAAACACCACATCTGAAAACATGACACTGTTCTTGTCCTTGCCCCTGTACCAGACTCCACAATTAACCTGTCTGTATGTGTTGTAAAGCACAGTAAGACAAATAAAGGCTGAATTTCCCAAACTGTGGCCACAGTATATGAATTTACAGACATAAGCAGAAAACTTCTCCACATCAATTGCTTGTCTGGATCACTTGCATGTCTGTATTTCCTGCTGCTGTTAAGAATTATGGCTGTAATCCTACAGGAATGGTTCTTTAGTTTTTGGAGTGCAGCTAACCATCAGGCGGGCAAGATAGCGCAAGCCACATGGGCTGAGCTGGGCTGTGATCTCACCCATTACACAATACTGTGAGGAGCCCCAGTGGTGTAACATTGCACAGAACAAGCTCTGAGGAGTTTGGGGGTTAAAGACAGTCCTGAGGAATTATTTTATGTCATGGGAGAGAGGAATGGGATTGAACAGGAGTTCAAAGTCCGGATTACCGCTAGGCCAGCAAAACACATTCCTATAGTCTGCAAGTATACAAAGACATCATAGTTGGCTCATTTCCTTTCCTCTTGCCTGTAGCAGTCACAGCTCCAGCCCTACTTTATTTGCACTGCATCAATGTGTCAATAAAATGTGGCTGTGGGGCCTCATCCTCACCCAGTAGGTGTGAGGTAGCTCTGTGTGAATGCCAGCCAGGGCTCAGCCTGGCAGCTCTGTCCTGGGCAGGGAAACATTATTTCCATTACACTGTCTCTTTTGTTTATTGGCTTTTCTTTTTCCTCTTAAAGGGATTTATATTTAAACCATAAAATATGATCATATTCAAACTTGTTCTGGACTAGCTCTCCTCTAAAGAGTTTGCATTTTAAGTTTCTTTTTAATTTTCCCATAACATTGATATGTCTGTTTGTAGGGAAGCACAGTGATAGGCAGGCTGGGCTGAAATCCACCAAATTCAGTTTGGATTTATATTATCACTGAACTCCTGCCAGGGGGTGAGGCAATGGCAGACTGAAGGCTGAGGGAAGAGCTGAGGACCCAGGGGAGATGGGATCACTCTGGAAGAGAAAGAGAGAAAAAAGAGGTCTGCAAAATAAGGGTCACACCCTAAAACCCGGAAGGTGCAGAAAGAAAAAAAACCTGTTAACCTACCCCTAATGCCAACCTACCCCTTGCAGAGATTGCTGCCAAAGGTACGCAGATGATATTTTGCTGTCCAAGCCTCTGCTGGTCCTTGTGTTTTAGAGCATCTCTGCTTTTTTAGGGCTGACCCCTGGATCTCTGCTGCTGAGGGTGGAGCAAACTTGAATACTTTGGATGTCTGCACTTCTGCTGGCTCTGTGTATCATGGCAGGGGAGGGAGGTTATGCCATTTTGCTGGATTTTTGATGATACCTCATATGTTTCCTGGGCTTTGTCCTCAACTGTGGTGAACAGAGTCTTTAAAAGAAACCTCAGACCCACCTGAGTGCTCAGTGCTATGCAGAGCTTTCATGTTTCCCAAAATGTATCCTAATGTCCCTTCTGTTTGTTCCTGGGAGCCTTTGTGCAGCAACCTCCTGCAGCTGTTTTAGTTAACTGTATACTTTTCTTCTTGAATCAGATGACTTCTCCCTTCCTAGACAGATTACACAAAGTATTCCTCACCCAGACACCATGAGTCTTTCCGCCCCCAGCAATTGCCACACAGCTCCTCGTTGAGCCTCTATTTCCATAAATAATACATGCCCAGATTTCCTAAATTCTTGGTCATCTTCCTGGATTCAGCTACAGGTCAATGACCTCTCTTATGATAAACAAATACATCTGCAGCTGGAATCCCATTTAATAACTTATTTCCCTTATTATATAAATAGAAATATATACTGTAGTCCTCCGTGTGTGGAGCAGCATGGAAATTACCATGATGGTTTCTGTGCCCTTTTAGCAGCTCTGACCTGATTTAACATAGGCTGGCTCACATCACCTCTTACTCAATGTTTTCCATGGATGAGGTGCAGACAAGCCATATACGAGGAGCCCGTGGATTTGTGTCACGTGTGATGAAACAGGAGAGGATGGAGGGAACTCATGCCAAGTAACTCCTGATGCTTTAGCTAAACTCCAAATTACCCAGTCCCTCTCTCGATCCACTTGGTTTAATCCAATCCCCTTATCTCTGTCAGACTGACATGTTTGTTTTTCCCACATTGTTCCCTACAAATGCTGGTACAAGAACAGCTTCACTGTAAATTGGGGAGTGGAGCAAAGGCATCATCTTCCCAGCATGGATCATTCTTATGGGTGTGGTAACAGAAGTGAGATTCCCACGCTCAGCCCAAAGAAATCCAGTGGAAACAATGAGATCAGAAGCAGAAGCACATGAGATTCATTGCAGCTTAACCAGTAAAGAATCAGTTACCAAGTTAACTGTTTGTTTTTCTCCACAGAACACTTTTCTGCAGAAGGGGATCTCCTTTATGTCCGTATTGACTTTATCTCCAAAATGTCTCTCTCCCCATGGAAAAGCAACTTGTCTCATGCTGCTTTCTGTGGCCAATAATACACACCATCCTTAAGAAGGAATGGATGCTTTCCACACCTCTTTTACCCTTACAGCATCTGAGGACCGAAGCTTCCTCCCTGAGCTGTTACATTTGCCATGCAGTACTGCTGTGCTGTGCTGCTGTGCTGCTTTCCGTCACATCTCCATTTCAGAATTCTGCTGTTGTCTCATGCCTTGACCTGCTCTGTTTCCACACACATGAGCATCCTCTTTCCACCACCCCCTCTGTGTGGGTAGCTCATGGCCCTGCCACACTCGTGTTTCTCCTGTGAGGAGACAATCCCCACCCTCTTTACAGCCACCCCATAACTACTGGAACACTGTGATGAGATTTCCCCTAGGCCTTCTCTTCTCCAAGGAGAAGGGACCGAACTCCTTCAGTCTTTCTGGCAAAGCCCTGTGCTGAGGTATGTCCTGCTAGCCATACCATGTTTATACAGGATCTCCTTGCACAGCCCCTGTTTACTGCCCGTGACCCTGCCATTCTCCTGTGTTTATGTTCCATGGCCTGTATTTACATGCTCTGACATCCCAGGCCCTGCTGCCTGTCCCTGTTTGAGTCTCCCAACATCTGTCACTCACTGCACCTCTGCTCTTGGGTTCAAAGCTCAAAATGAAATGCAGTCATATGCAGAAGATTAAAAAACCATAAGTGAAACAAGACACCTAAATCCCTGCGTACTTCTGCTGATGTCCTTGATAGGAATTGATCCTTCCAGGCCCCTTGATATGCAGCCAGTGGACCCTTTGTACTGTGTGGGCTGCAGACATCAAAACATGCACATTTAATGAGCTCATTTCTAACAATATTTTGAAGTTGTCTTTTTCTAGTCTGTCTCCTAAATTCTCTCTGGCTATACTTTGCATTTCTCTCATTAGAAACATGCTCTTCCAGTCAGGCTGCTGACATTGCAGAGAAAGTCGCTGCCCTCCATTGGAAGCTGAAACATAATTTGGGATGCCTAGAGTCACATTCACATACACACACATACACACACACACAAATACACGGAGTTAAAATTGTCAAAATTCCAGTGAACTTTTTAACCCAAGTAGCTCACTAAATTCAGGATTTTGTAAAAGAAATCCAGTTACAGAGAGAAAGCTGAAGATAGGTTTAATCATTTTTATATGGCTGCTTTGCCACAAGAAAATACAAAGTCCTACTTCCCTGAGGACAGAAGCAGCAAGTTACTATTCATGTAGAACTGGCTTTCTTTGAATCACAGTTCCCAAACTATGTGAGCTTTTCCCAGGTTTTCTCTCCTGCCCACTCTGCCCAGAAACACATGTCTTTGATTTCACAGGCTGTCTGCCTGCCTCTCTTGCAGCTTCAGAGCTGGATGTCTCTACTCCTCAGCCATGGGCTCACCCATTGCTCTGTTTGCACATCCAGACTCCACATGATCCATGGAAAAATGTCCTCACTGGGATCTATCAAATTCCTATGTTATCAGTGCCTTTCTCTGTGCTTACTTTGGGCTTTTGAGACTCCTGATTTCCTAAAAGACCTCTCACAGTTAAACTAAACAAAGGCTGGGGAAGACATGCTGGCCAGGAGCTTTTGCTCCACCTCCATCCCAGCTTTCTGGTTTTGCAGCCAGGCTGACATCCCCTTCCCTGTGCTGGGGACCCGCTGGAGAGGCTTCAGCCAAGGGTCCTCCAACATTCTGTCCCCCTGTGGTCACTGCCAACCCTTCCAGAGCTGCTAGAGCAGTCTCACCCATGCCTGCTTCTCCACTCTCAGCCTGACTATTTTGGGGCTACTCATCCACTCACACAAGAGGCAAATCTGACACAAGCCTCCCATAAAAGGACTGGACCAGGATGGGACCAAACAGTTTCTGCTGCTAGTGTGGTGGTTGGGAGGGATGCCCACAGCCCTGAGCAATCCAGGAGGACAAAATGTCAGATTTCAATCAGCACTGAGCTCTGGCTGTAATGAGGATGTTTGCCCACACTTTAAAAAGCTTGAACTCATCAGCATTCAGAGTGTTGTGCTGTCAGGATCAGTTATTATGGTTATGCATTTTCCTGCTATGTGACCCAACTCACAGATTGTTTCTTTCCACCCCATAATGGATTGCAGACAGAAATAAGCCCAATTTCATGAGTGCATGAAGGGCATTTGCTCAGGGGCTTCATGCACACCATAGGTCAAGCATGTTCCATGCTGTCCATCAGCAGCCCAGGGAATGTTCCTGTCCCATTACACACAGCAACAGCATTCCCCAAAATCAGTAGGGAATCAGAACTTAATGCAACTACACATTTCCTCTCCTCAGAACCCAGCAGCTCACCTGTGGTGTGCGGTGCTCCCTGGGTGCACAACCATAGGCTGTGGTTTCTGACACTGCAGCATGCATTGTTAGAAAAGTACCTTTTTTCCCCTCAAAATTCACCTGGTTACAGTGTGCAGCCATGATTTTTATTATCCCTTTCTCTTTTTTTTCAGGTTTCAGTTTTGCAAAACAAATGCACATACTGTAGTCAAACTCCCTTCACTCTTTTTTTTGTTTTTTATAATTTGAGGAGGCTGAGTCTGTATTTCTCATTGGAAGTGTTTTGCTCAACTAATTTCCATGACACTTTCCTTAAATTCTATTTTAAAAGTATTTTAAAGAGTATTTTAAAAAGGGCACCAGAACTGCAAGGATTTTTTTTTTTTCCAGTGAACCATTAGACAATTAGAGAGACAAACTATGTTATCTGCTGCTATTAAACAACTTCCTTGCTTGTACAGACAGAAATTGCTTTATCCTCTCCTGTCACTGTGGGAGTTCATTTGTGTTGCTTGACAGATAAGATCCCTCAATCCTTCCAGTGTAATGGCTTTTCAGAGGCAGCCTCACTCTGCAGATGGTCAGCTGTCTTTGCTATGAAATCTGTCATTTTCCAGCTCTCTAATTTAAAATACAGGTTGTTTGAATCAGCTCAATTTAGCTCTCTCCCCAGCTGATTCTGGGTGACAGTCTTATCTTCATCATTATTTATCATCCTGTCAAACTTTGTGTCACCTACAGCAAGCTATCTCAGCAGTGTTCCTTATATTTGCTCCCAGAACAGTGCAGAAAATTTTGAACAGTATTTATTATACACTGAATCCTGCAGTTCACCACTAGATGATTCTCCATTGACAGTCTCTCTTTGAGACCTATCAATTTGCATGTCCATTCATGTGTGCTTTACTGGCAGTATACGCTGGTCTGTGTAATTGCAATGCTACAGGAGTACCAACTCTGAGAACCTCTATTTACCATCACCACTCAGCTGTTCAGTCCCCCCAATAATTAAATCAAACTAGTCTGAACAGTGAACCATGAATTCTGTTCTTATTGGTGCCTTCTTTGTGAAATGAATCTTGCTAATGGAATTATTCCCATTACATAGTCTGAGAGCGCTGGGATACCTGGCCTGTAGTTATGCAAATAATCTTGATTTCCATGTGTGACCACTTTAACATGGGACCATTTCTCCCCTCTTTATCTTTCCAGCATTTCTAATGTTTATCACCAGTGCACCAAGTCTCTCTCCCCTAACTCCTTTGTGGCTCTGGAATTCAAGTTCCCTGGACCTGCTGATTCTCCAACATGTTCACCATTGTGCTGCTAATGGACTGGGAAGCATGGAAACCCACTGTTCTCTCTCTTACTGATACAGAAATACTTATTGAATGGTTTTGCTTTCGTCAGTGGATGTCCCAAAAGGAGGTTTCTGATTGCAGTTTTACAAGGAAGTTTTGCAGTCTGGTCCCTGTGCCAAGTTCTCCCATTCACGTTGGCTGTTTTTGTCTGGCTCAGCTCTATCTGGGTATGAGGATGTTGGCAAATAGGACTGGCAGAGACTTGCTGTGATATAATCATCTCGTGGCCTTATGATATAATCCCTTTCACAAACTGTTTAAGCTTAGAAGTGACTGGATTGTTTGTCTCTCTGGGAAAGGCTCAGAGAGTGACATTCCTCTGGAAGAAACTTCTTTCCAATTTCCAGCCTAACCTTATTCATGGCTAACTTACAAATAATTTGCTGTACAAACATTTTCCTTTCCTTTGAGCATCTTTCCCATGTCTCACAGGTACCCTCATATGGTATAACAGCCATATTATACAACACAATCTTGGATGGGATCAGTTAAGGAGCCAAGGTCTTTTTGTTTCTCCATGTCTAATAGACTCCCAGTTCTTCCAGGCATTCAAGCTACTCTTCTCTGAGCTTGCTCCACTTTGAATCCTTCTTTCCTTACCTTAGGATGACTAAATAAGGTCTTACTGAGGCTTTGCTCAACAATACTGATATTCCTTTTCCTCTGCTGGAGATACTTCACTTGATGTGTCCCCTGCTCTTGAATGCCTTATTTTGTGCATTTTTGATTCTTCTTATGGGATGGAGACACTGAGGAAATGGAAAGAAAAGTAAAAGTAAAAATACCAATAGAATAAATCACAGACTGTGATTTCCAAATTCTCCACAGTATCTTAGGGTTGTAATGTGATTTTTATAGATGTTTCAGCTCTAGTGCAGTTTTCTGTAATGCTTAGGTGTGTGATGTACTTGTGGCCCTACATTCAAATTCTAGTAAGCCCCTACCTGCACATTTAGGTCCTTAAAATGTGTCATTAACCACATGGAGGACCTCTTTAAAAGGATTCACTTAAATACATTTTAAACAATTCCCTTAGAGGTCCTACAGTGAGCATGGTGTGCAGCTCTGAGAGCAGTGTAGATGAGTCAGTAGTGACTAATCATGACTGTACAGAAGTCTTCAAAGTATTTGGTTAATAAAAGGAACAGTAGAATTTTCCTTAAATAGTCTTATAGCAGGAAAAAGCTAATAGTAGTTTTTCCTAGAAGATTGAAAGGCAGCTCACTGAGATACCTTGATACAGAAAAGGAACATGTGTAGGACCCCTGGCCTTCTCTCTTTTATCTCCTCTGGGAGTTGAGTGACCAATATTTTTATGGTATTGTTTCTCCTCTTCTTATATCCTGCTTGTCACCTTATACCTTCAGGATATTGTCCTTTGTCCCATCCATCAAGGATCCAGCTTCCCACACACAGGAAGGGAATACCCCAGTAGACCAGCAGAGAGGAGAAGAGGCAGAAGATGGTCACACATGAGGAAGACTCATGTGTGCCTCAATTCATCTGCCATGAGAGGCAACTGAGGACCTTGAGATACATGTCAATAAAATCAAGAAGAGGGCCAACTGAGAAGAACTGTCTGCTTTTAAAGTCACTACAAAATGAAAACTAAGGTAAGAAATGCAAATTCAAAACCCACAGAATGAAATGCTTCTTTACACAGTGCCTGAGCCAATAAGCTCTGGGCATGTGTAGGCTGACAGAGTACATGGGGCAAGTGTCATGCTACATTTGCATTTTCCTTATATATTTCCCCAGGTGCCCGTTTTTGATCCCTATTGGCAATACAATTATGGGTTGCCTTAGGTTGGAGCTGGCAGGAGCATTTTCTATCTTTGTACAGAGTAGGTGCACGTCTGCTCAGTTGTGTCAGCACTACACCATCAGACACAGTCTATTGACCTAATTCCTTCTGGTACTACACGGATGGGGAAGCAGGAGAGAGGTTTCAGTGGAACTGTTCTTGTTCCTGGCTCCTGTCCTTGGCAAATCTATACTGCAGCAGGCCTGAGATCAGCTGCATCCCTGATCACAACTGCTGTGCATTGCTATTAATTGTTTTCTCCTTGCTTGGCAGCAGTGTGCCAGTGTGGCTGCCCCTCATTCCAACAGCATGGCTTTATGTTACAAATAAAGCCATTTTGGAGGAAGCTGGTGTTTAAAACAGTGCTGCTGCTTTGCTTTCTCCTCCTTCCTTGGCTGCACGGTCTCTTGCCACCTGTCCTTTGCTCTGCCACTCATCTTATTTTACAGTAAGTTGATTCAGAGATTCAGACCCCAGAAATTGTTTTGTATATTGTGGGTTTATGGTTCCCAAGGGTTAGCACCACAGGGTGGTTCAGAGTGAGGTCAGAGTACTCTTACTGATCCAAGGGAACAGTGGGAGGGGATAGGGAAGGGGAACAGGAGTACACTTTTCATGAGCTGCTGTTAGTTTGACTCTGCATAATGAACATTTTATCCCAGAAAACTCTGAATCTGCCTGGATGAAGAGTTTGCACCTCTATCCATATCACTTCACTGTGGAACCAAATTTGCGTATTACAGTCCTTTGAAAGATGATTTCGAAAAACAAAAATAAAGATGGATCTTTTCCTGTGTTTTCAGCTCAGGCATTAATTTTTTAGAAACAAAAACCATTGTTAGTTACATCTGCGTGGAAGACATAGAGAAGCCAACGTTATTTTAATGTATGACTATTGTTAATGAGGATAAAATAATTAACTATCCCATAATTAAATTTATGGCAGTATTTTTCAAAACAGAAAATCAAAACTATACTTGCATTACATTATTGATATAACGCCCCTGCTCTAATAATGTTAGGTATCTAATAGCAATTTCAAGCATTTAATTAGACTAATTCTTCAAGTTAATACGTCATCTTGCACTTCAAATTATCTTTATGCTCTTTACAAATAGCTACTAATTAAGCCTTATGCTACTCCTGCCAAGTCAGTCAATAGTATTATGGCAGGGATGTGAGGTCCAAAGGGTTTTGGCTGTTTCCCCTCCTGTCATGCTTCCTGGAGGAGGCAAAGATTTGCCCCAACCTTACACTCCTCTGCCTGGTGCTGAAATTAGATGACAGGGACCTGAGCCCTGGAGGAAAGTGACCAAACTATGCTAGAATAGTCGATGGTGGCAAGCTGGGAGAGCTTGGACTCAAGTGAGAAATAGTTTGGAACAGTTTATATTTGGGATTCAGGTCACCTGGAGGTGGACACTGCTGGGACTCAAGGCATTTCAGAAACACCTGGGTACTTACTTTTAGCTGGTATAAGAAAGAAAAGGGGAGTGGGAGGAAGAGCAAACAGCACAGAGCAAGGTCAGGACTGCTGGTGCTGGTGTCTGTGACAGACTCGGACAGAAGCAGGGTGTGATGAACTGCAGGTGGGGGCCAATGCTGCCAGCTTGGCCTAGGCACCAGCTGGGTGATATGCTCCAGGACATACCTACTCCCCTGCCAGCCAGGAAAAGCTTTACATGGGACTGTGAGCATGGCTCCCTACATGGGTTGCTTCTTATCATCAACCATTTCTCACATTTCTTCTGGTTTCCCTCCTCTTGCCCAGTGGCCACCTCTCAAGCCATGGTCTACTTAAAGGAGTGGTCATTTTCCTGCCCCTAGCACAGGGCACAAAGGTCAGAGAGGTTCAGAGAAGCCACAGGGGCTTCCTCAACTCCTGGGTGCATGCAGAAACACAACAGCTTTGGGGAGCATTCCCAGCAAGGGATAACCAGTCTAGGTTACCTTGTCTTACCTTGTCCTCACCAAGGGACGATGGAAATTCATGTCTTCCCTTTGCCAGGAGCATTTTGTGTCATTGCAGCATTAGGCAAAACATAAAGTTAGACCAGGAGAGGGGAGGGTTGAGCCCCAGTCTTTTGGCTCGTTGCAGCCAAGCAAAACACCTCTCACTCCTGTTTCACCAACACCTACATTTCAAGCAGCATTACCGCTGTTCTGCTACACATCCATGTCCAGGGAAGTGCCCTGCTCTAAAATCTGAATGCACAAAGGTTTTTGAAGGCTAAAGCTCAATATCTTCCACTGTCTTGGCTTTATGTTGGTTTGGGATAGGGCTAAAGAAGTCTGTATTATGCAATTTTGAGCAATAAAGATAATTTGATGGAGGGCACTTGTGAAGTATAAAGTGATATGTAACCTGCAAAACAAGTTTAATTAAATGCTTTTAATTGCTGTAAATTATGTAACCACATTAAAACAGTGTCATCAACACCAAGATAAGCTATGATTTTTCAGGCTGGGATAGTCAAAAAGTGCTTAGAATTCAACTTACGTTACCATATATGCAGACAATGAATCAATTGCTGATTTTTAGGGTAAAACAGCCACTACAGTTTGATAATTACTCTGTGTGTTGTTATTTAGAACACATCTGCACCACAGAGAGGAAGAGGAAAAGTACTATCCCTTGTTCCACCAACCTGCCTGAGCCAGAGCTTTCCCTGCTCCCATGAATGAGGGACTGAGTGACCCCATATTGTATTGATTGACTCTAAACAGGCATCTCTGATGACCTACACTTCCCCCTTTCTTAGAAATCCTCACATCTAGACAAGTCTTTTTGCAATCTGTTCATCTCAATGGTAAAAGTTCTCCATATTTGGATTTGATTGATTTGCATTGATGACATATGAGATTATGGGGTGTTTTAAATTTTTTTTTGTGGAAGCAACTTTCTCACATAGACCAAATTTTGGTCTTATGATCTAAATCCACATTCTTCAGTCTGTTCAAAGCTCAGCACTGTGTTGGTTATGTGAACATCTTCAAACAAAAGGCAGCTGATCTTCATTATTACTACCAGGAGGTAATGGCTACATAAAATCACTTTGCAATCCAGTGAGATGTGGAAGGAGTCCTCATGTGCTGAAGCTGTGATTAGACATGAGCCCTCTCTGCCCTGTGCCAGTCTAATGTAAAATCAGGAAATTCCTCAGAATAACCAACTCCTAGTCCCAGCTGAGGGCTGGATGATAAAACCACTGTGAAATATTTAACATATAGCAGAAGATTAAGAACAGATGTGATCTAGAAAATCTGCTACACCTAGAGTAAACACAAACCTCTGCCCAGTATCCCTGGCTCCAGCAACATCTGGCACACTGTGCCTGGCTGTCAAGGGCTCTGCCTGGCACCTCTGCACCTTGTCCTGCTGCTCTTCTCTCTCTGCTGGTGCATGGGAAGGGCTGATTTTTTTCCCTTTTCTCAGGGGCTACCTCTATATCTGATTTAATCATGTAACCATAGAATGGTTTGTGTTGGAAGGGACCTTAGAGATCATCGAGTTCAAACCCCCTCACCACGGTCAGGGACAGCTTCCACTGTCAAGGTGATATAAATGCCCCCAGCCAAGTCCTGGTGCCTGAGAACAGGGAGGTCACAACGCTGCTGCTCTCACCCAGGGACACAGGAAGAGCTTGTGTTCCATGGAGTGGTGATACATGTTCTTAGGTAAACTGAGAAAGTTGGAAAAAGCAGAGAGACAGTGCAGCCTCAGGCCCCCTTTGCTGCACATCTCAAGGACCTTCTGAGACCAAAATTTGCCTTCCTTCATTAGGGGTTGGACTTGATGACCCTTCCAACTCAGTATATTATATGGTTCTGTGATTAAAAGGGGTTATTTAAAAGGCAGTGACCACAGAGTGTCTCAGCTGACAGGTATGGTGTGGCATTTGCAGAGTGACCAAAGCATGTTTGGGCTCCAGACTTAGCTTGGGTACTCGCTGCCCACAGCTGAGCACTTGGATTATCCTTCTCTCCATGTCACCTACAGCACTGTGAAGCTGTGCTTTTAACTGGGCCCCTTTTGGTGCTAACTGGAGCTGTTGGGAGACTTCCAGGAATGTACTTCATGTGTGCAGTGGTGGGCTGCTGCATCCAGGATGGGTCTGAGCCCTGGGTGTGAGTTGGAGCAGGGGACAGACAGCCCTCCTGGTCAAACCATGGCTGGCTGCGGGACGTGGGTGTCTGATCTGCTGAACACCAACCTTGGTTACATATAAATATCAACTGCCTTGAAACAGGGAGGTGTTTGGAATTGAAACATCATTTTAGAATCATTACAGGAACTGGGCAGAATGTGGATGCACAAACTCCCATTTCAGTTTCTCAAAAGACATGACTCTACTTCCCAAGTGGCCAATTACTAGAGTTTTCCAGGTACTGACAACTCAGAGCTTTCAATCACTCCAGTGGCAACCTTTCTGACAGTATAATTTACTTTTTTTCTGGGTGCCTTGTAAAGGGGTTCAGGAGTGTGAATTTTGGTCCTGGGCTCTGAAGTTTCATCCAGTCACAATATTTCTTTGCTCCCTGGATCTAATTCCATGACTTTGTGCTTTGGATTTACATTACTTACCTTCTCTACATTTTGTTAACTTTTTGGTGTTACCCAGCAGATATTTTCATAAGAATTTATTTACTTGTAAATGTCAAGTGTTTTCACAATAAATTCAAGGGGGAAAAAGTGAGAGTAATTTCTTTTCACAGAGACTACAGTCATTGGGAATGGGATGTTTTTGGTTGCTATCCAGAGGTGGCTGGCTGGCTCTGACTCACTGCATGCAGTTTTACCTGCAGCCACTGAAACACTCTGAGTCACCAGGAGAGGCACAGGGACTGGCAGTGAGAGGTAATCACACAAAGGATATTACAGCCATGAGGGCTCTTCAGGCTCTGCTCCTGGTGGACAGCAGCAGAGGGGCACAAATACATCTATGTAGTTCTTAATTAACTACAAAAAGTGCCTGGGTCCCTTTCCCCCCCTCTCTCTCTTATTTCTCAGACCATAAACCAAATCTTCAGCAGGTATAAACTGGCACAGGATTTCTGACTTCAAAGGAGCTGCATCGGTTTGAACCAACAAAGATTCTGGTGCCATATGGCCCTAATTATGTTAATGTGAGGCCCAAAGGATGCAGTGCAATAATAAAAAGGAAATACTGTGTGATCCATCATCACTTTGGCACTCAAGGCAGGACTTTCAAAGGTATTTAGGCACCAAAAGAAGCAGACAGGTGCGTCGGAGATTTTCTGTGTTCCATTTCCCCACGATGAAAATTTATTTCCTTTCTATCCCAAACCAGGATTGAGAGCCCTGAAAAGAGGGTAGAAACATTTTTTTTTTTTTTAATCGCCATGGAAATAAGAGGGGTCTTTCCAAGGTGGACCTCTGACTACTTTGTTTCTAGACCTCTCAGAGTGCTTGGCAGGGTCCCAGTGCTGGCAGACACTCCAAGGCTCCCGGTGTGGCGGCTGCCAGGCATCGCTGGAGCAAACCTGTGGCACCAGGTAAGGATCTCCTGAGGAGGAATGATTCCAGCCAGGCTCACTCGCCCCCAAGGAGTGTTGGCTAAGCCACCCTGCCCCATCTCCATAGCTCCTTGCAGTGCTATCCCAGCAGCTGGGGCTGCAGGAGGATACGGGGAGGACAAGTGCAACTCATTCCTGTCCTTGGCAGATGGAAGCCTACTGCACCCTGAGCTCCCCCAGGCCCAATGGTATGGAAACCTTCAACAGCACGGAAACCGCCTTTGATTTTAAATCCAAACAACTAACCACTGTTATTCTTGGACATTTATATTACATTTTCCTCATATTTTCCATCTCTTGGATGATTAAAAACAAATTATTGCATTAAGGTGTTTGAAGTTAGGATGCTCTGTGCAGCAGTTGTTTGTTTCTAAGTCCTTGACAAGAATTTCCTGTTGGTCTGGTTTTACGTTGCCTTTACCTAAAACAAATTTTCTCCAAGGACTGAACTAGTCCCTAAATAGTTTTAAAAGGGTTCTCGTTCTCCCATGTCAGGCTCTTTTCTAAAAGCCTTGTAATCTTTGTCCTGCCAGGGAATGAAGCAAGATTACTGAAAGCATATTCAGGTTGCCTTAAAGGAGTGGGAAATAGATTGCTTAATAAGGCAAGAGCTACATCCCACATAATAATTGTCACAGTCATTCATTGTCACACATTTCATTGTTCTGATGCCTTTATATTGGTGCTGTCTGTAGTGTACTCGGGAGTGATGCAATGCTGATGCTGTAATAACCTGGTAAGCAGTTGGATAGATTCCCTTTAGAAAACAAAAGGTCACCATTTCACAGGGTTCCCAGCATGAAAATGTGTTTATTGATGGCTTGCATTTTTGTATAATTTTGTTCTTTATCTACTTTACTGTTAACTTACTCAGTCCTGGGGCATGGATGGCCTCATTGTGTGGTGCTGCTGCCCTTCTAAAGAGCTTGCAGTGGTAAATGCTTTTGCTGTAATTGCCAGCATGTACTAATGTGTCAGGAGTACACATCACCCTCGGGACTGGCCAGGAAATGCAGAAAGTGAAGAGTAAGGTGAACCAAATGCCAGGCTGCCTATGTGTGGGAACAAGGTTGAAGTCTCTACTCTGCCCAGGCCAATCCAGTTAATAGATACAGGGCCCCTGAAAGATCTTGGTAGATGCTTCTCTGCTCTGTTAGTCTTCAATGAGCCTCTCTAAATTTAATCAGATTTTTTTTTTCCTTTTTTATTTTACTCTTAAAAGCTACTTTCAAAGTGGGTTTGATCAAACCCATCACATTTCTGAAAAAATCCCCGGATTTTGAGCTTTGACATTTCCTGGTGGAGAGACTTTTGCTGCTGAGATCCCAGATCAGTTCTGGGCAGCTGCAGTGAAACACAAGGGACACTGAGTCAGAAGGTGATCCCATATTCCTGCATGTAAAAGGTACAAACAGTCCTCTCATCTGGTTGCAATAGAGCCACTTCAATAATAAACCAATAAATTATGGATGGTGCCCTGTGAGATAAAATATCCAAAAGATATTGTGAAAATGCGTGCTGCTTAAAATAACGTGGACCCTTACGATTTTAATTTCAGCAAATGAAGGTTTACAAGATGAAACCCCAGTCCTGCACATTTTTGTGATTGTAACTAATGTCATACATGTAAGCAATGTTTCCCCTTTGACTCAAGTTATTTATTGGCATAAATACTTGTGAGATCAGAACATTAACACCTAGCTTACATGTTTTAGCACAAAATAGCAACAACTCAATATGCAAGGCTTGATAGTTTCTGTATTTTTCTATAAAATACTTGGAGTTCCTATATACTGTGCAGCAGGGAGCAACACAAATCTGCCATTAAAAATTCACAGGACTTGTTGATTCACACGCAACTGAGAAAAAATGTGGAAAAAATATTTATTGCAAATTCCTCAAATATTTACCAGGTGAAACATCAACAGCAAGACCTTAAAGAGATTCTTAATTCCACAGTGAGGTATTTAAACAGTGTTCTGAATTTCAAACATGCTGGGAAACATTACTGCTTACTGACACCTTTTCTGAAGACCAAACAACAAACTTTCACTATTGCTACAGAAGAAAATCCTATATTTAGGCATTCATTTGCAACATTTTTATTGCTACTTATGTGACATTTCATCATTGTGTTTGGGTAAAGGATGTTAATCTAATTAGTACAAATGCTTTGCAACACCCAGGTATTGTGTTCTCATTAACTCACAAGCCTCCTCGTGTTTATAAAATGCTCTGAATATTTACTGGACAATGCTGGTTCATTGTTACAGAGCATAAGTGTATGCAAAAGTCTCTTTTGCATTTCCCATATTTTGCAACCATTTTCTTTTTCTCTTCTTAAGTCATAATCTCTGCAGAGAGCTCTGTGATGAAATCCTGATTACAATTAGGATAAAAGATTTATTACAATTCATCCAGAACAGGGGAGATTGTATGAACTTCAACTAAAACATGAAGGTTTTTCCCCAGCATACACTTTTGTCAAAAATCTGACACTGTTTTCTCACTTTCCTCAGAGCTCCTGAGATATTTAAACCATGTGGGCCAAATTCCTGATATCTCTAATATCAGCAAGAAACGGGTCAAATCCAGACAAAACACAGGAGTTTCACTTTTGGTCCTGCTCCTGGAAAAACAAGGGATTTGATCTTGTGTTTGATATAACATGGATCAGGCCTTCAAATCAGACACTGGAAATGGCTGTGACTGAAGTGAGAAGGAAAAGGCTGGAAGGAGTTCAAAAGATGAGGTGGCTTCACTGTAGCCACCATATTACGCTATTTCCCTTACAAATTTATTAATTATTGTGTAAAATCAGCTGAAAGTTTTGCCCCTGCAGTCTTACTGCTCACTAGAAGAGAGCACAGGGATGGTTGCACAGCCAGGTGGGATCAGACATTTACCCAGGGTCCCATCCCTGTCCCTGTCCCTTCTTGTCCAGGCAGCCCACAGGAATGGGGCAGACAGATGTCCAGCCTACCCACAGTGTTCTCCCAGCTTCTCTCACTCAAAGCACAGGGCCTTCTGCACCAGAGGGGCACTTTGCATTTCATACCCACATGGGCTTTTTTCTGGTATGGATTCATTCAGCTACTTGTTTGAAATCATGTGAAGGCGTAACATTCATATGGTCACATGGAAATGGTGGGGGGTTTTTGGCTTAAAGGTACCTTGTTCAAGTACCTTCCTCTTCTACAGCATTCTTGGAAAAAATTGGCAAAGCTCCTCTCTGTAGACACTAAACCTGGGCTTTTAAAAATCATTTCTACATTTACAAGCCTAAAGGAAAAAGTAAAAATAATCCAAGGGATGCTGTAGAGCACTGTGAGGAGGCCACTTGATGCCACCACAGGGAACTGCCAGGAGCCCATGGAAGGGCAGACACTTTTCAGGTCACTCACTCCAGGTGAACTGATGTGGGCAGAGGTGCAGCCCTGCCCAAACATCTGAGCAGAGAGAGGTGAGACCTGCCAGGAGGACAGCAGCAGCAGAGCTCCTCCAAATCAAAGGCCTGGAGAAGTCAGGAGGAGTTATTTATGTGGAGGGGTAATGCTAGCTGGAGTATAATTGCTTTCGGGCTGCTCTTAAACCATTGCTTTCAGGCTGACCTCTCCTGGTTCATCTGGAGCTGCTCTGCCACTTTATTAGGTACTATTGGTAATTGTAGCCTGCAGCTATGGTGCAAAGGAGCATGGGGAGAAATTAAACACGGGAAGAGGCAGGGATGGGAGGGCTCTGCTCAGGAGGGTCTGCTGCAGAGAGGCCTCTGCTGAAACATGGCCCGTCCCTCTGCAGAGCCGAGCCATTGCACAGTGACCTGTGCTTGTGCCCAGAGCTGAGGTGGAGGGGTTAAGGCGATGCAGACTCACCATAAGCCACCAAGTGTAAACTGAGGTGATTGATGGAGGTAGTTTAGGAGAGTTAATGGCGGTTTTGGAGAGCTCAGAGGAGTCAGAGGTGTGGGAGTAGCAGCTGGGACCTTTCTCTGTGGTTGTTCCTTCTGTGGCAAAGCCTTGGTACCCCACTGGGGCCAGGCAGTGGGCTGAACATTCGCCAGCAAATTGCAGCTTGTTTTCAACCTTCAGGATCATGGATGATGGTAAGTGCCAGTTGCCAAGATGGAGGTGTCATTTGTTTTCCCAGTTATCTGAATACTTGTATGAGGAACATCCAGCAGCTGAGTTTGGCCTGGCTGGATTGAGGAGCAGCTCTTCCAGAAGGATTTCATTATTCTGAGTTAGTTTGATGTGCTGATGTGCCATGTGGCATTATGGAGAGGCTTGAAACAGAGCTTTGCTGAACAGACTCAGAAAAACCCTGATTTTGGAGTAGCTGGAGGCTGGGAAAGTACTTGGAGACACACTGTGTACACTAAATGAGTTTTTGCTCATCCTTGGGTGTCTGCTTAATGCAATTACTCCAATTTTTAATTTAAGAGAACAGAAAAGGGAGGAGGGAGTAAGGAGGGGGGCAGCACCAGTCTGCCCCCATATCCACCCCCAAAGTTCTCTGCCATGAACACACAGTGATGTGTGATGGAAAAGCAGCAGACAGCCTTGACCTTCATGTCCTCGGAGAGGCTGTGGTGGTAGGGACAGGGTGACACCTCCAGAGTGGCAGCAAAGGAAGTGCAAAAGCAGCAGTGCTCCAGGCAGCGGTGTCAAGTCCTAGATGGATGTAGAAAACCCCTGTGATCAATTGAAAGGTGGTAAGGATGTCTCAGCATGCTCCTTCATTGCCAGCTGGAACAGGAATTTGATTTGCCTCTGGATGGGAAAAAGAAATGTAGTGAAATTCCCAAGGAGGACTCTCTTCCCATTACTTCTGCAAGTTGCCTAAAAAACCCAGCGTGTCTTTAATGCAAGCTGCAAGCACTGCCATTATAAAGAAAGTGTCACTAGTTCTGCTACAGGAAAGTGCCTTAGCACTATTTTGCTCCAACATGCAACTTAGATGCTCCTTAACACTTTCCCAAAGGGTTTCCCGTATCTTAAGCAAAACAGACTCTCCAATTTCCAGATGCATCTGCCTACAGGTAAAGCAATAGCAGTTTAATTGGGACTTGTAAGCATGTGTGTGCCTCTGTGCATGTATACATGACCCTCTAATATTTATTTTTAAATCTTCTTATATGAAAAGAAAAAATTAATTTCTGCCTGGATAAGGGGGGGGGGGGAATGAAAGTAATTTATTTACTGAACTTGTAAAGCTGTAGTTCCCAGGGAGAGGAGTACAGAGTCTTCAGAAGCTTCCCAAATCAAATTGTTAAGCTTTTTTTAATTTTCATGCCTGCTAATTGCTCTGTGCAGTTGGTTTTATTTAAGAGGTTAGTATTTTGAAGTTGAAATGAGGACATATTGCAAACTTTACCCCACCGTTCACTCTGCTATGTACTCTGCACAGCAGCTCAGACTGTTAATCATAGGTGAAGGGTAACAAAGCCAAACTGATGCAACTGCAGGGACACATGAGGATATAGCCAGACAGAGCAGTTTAGAGCCATAAACAAGACACTGTCCCAGTGAAGGACATGCATATTGCAAAATGTGTTAGCTCAGGGCACCCCTTTGCACTGCAGGGTGAGGAATACATGCAGAAGTCCCTTTGCAGGTAAGGAAGCCCTCCAGTGCCATCAGGATCATGTGCCTGATTTATTTGCTCTTTCTGGGGGAAGATGTGGGCAGGCTCTTCAGGCAGGGTCAGGGGTCTCTGCTCACAGGTCTGGTTTGGTGCTGCAGGAGTGTGAGCAGGGCAGACACTGAGCACACAACCCCGACCTTCTCGAGGCTGTTCCTGGGCACTGGTCCTGGCCCTGTCCATGCCCTGCGTGTGCAGGTGCTCCCTGCAGTGCAGAGGAGTCTGGACAGGTTGGTGTCAGTGAGAGCTGGTCTGTGCTTCCCAGATGAGATGTTTAATGATCCAAGCACTATCCAAACAACTCAAATACATACACCACCTTGAAAGAAAACTAAGGAAGAGCCTTTCCAGCTTCATCTTATGCATCAGATGGCACCAAATGTCAGATATTTTAGCTTTTGTTTTCATGTGACTCCTGTAATTTCTGGTAAATAGATTCAACAAACAGCTCAGTCAGCAGTGGCAAAGTTCAGGCACAGCTTTCCCTTCATGCATTCCCTCCTTCCCACCCACTGCTTGTGCAAATACATAAACCGATTACAGGGTTAAAACAAAAATAAACGATTTGTCCTTCATCAGGACAGTTCCTATTGCACATGACCTGGGTGTGGCATAATGAGTCTGCTGCAAGGCAACCCAAATCCAAAACCATTTCACCAGTCCAACCAGTCCTGCTTGCTCAGGTTGAAGATGGCAGTGCTGCCACCACTTCCAACAGGCTGCTTCTCCCTTGGGAAAATGTTAGATTAGGAGGACCAAGGGTGTGGAGCAGCATTCCCAGCTCTGTTGACCATTGTCCAAGGAATGAGTAACTTAAAAGGAATGAAAGGAATCATGTCTTCTGGTAGAATGAATCCCTTGAGGATTTGCAATCTGTAAGCAAGGTCTGCCTGGGCCATATAGAAGGCAAAAGCAAGCATTTAACTGGGAGAACTGAAACTTTGCATTTAAGGAAAAAAAACTTTCTTTCAATCTGTTTGCTTGCAAACAGGGGAAAATAAAAGAAGGAAAAAATAACCCCAAAACCAAAGGTTACCTTGGGAATTTAGAAGAAACATCTATCAATTGAAGTGTCCCATTTTTTTCCAAGCCTCAAGGGACTGAAAGACTAAGTATTTTCAGTATCTAGACCCCTTTCACTAAATATGTCTCCCACTGTTTTCAGAGCAGATGCAATGTAATCAAATTCTGGGTTTTAAAAAGAAAACAACCCAAGAATAACTAAGTTAAAAATCCAAATTTTTTACCTGAGAGTAAGTGTTTTGAAAGGTAGTTTGTTGCTATTGAGCTTGTTAGAAGTAGCTTATCAGTTTTGCTTTGTCAAAAAAGGTTATTAGCAGTCACTGGGTAGGTGGGTTACATGTCTTTAGTATCTGGCCTGTAAAATAATTTATCAGAAAAACTGATATTCTTCTCTCCTACCCAAAGCTAAAGGAGAAAGGAACTCATGGTTGCTTTCCCCCATAGGAGGGACATGGAATAAGGGACTCTGGAAAGGCTCTTGCTGCACTCTCAGCTGGGAGATGAAGTCCCCAATTCTGAGTCATGGTAAGGGACAGCCAAGGAAGAGCTGCTGCCTCTTAACTTTTTCTTGGTTTAAAAATATCTTTATGACTTAACACCATTATCATCTTCCACTGGTGGCCACTTGAGATATGCTTCTGGAGAAAAAGCTGGCTTCTGCTAACAACTTCTGCCCTGTGAAGAAAATCAGGAAATGAGTGAACCTTGCATCTAGACTTTCTTCGAGTTTTCCCACTGTGCTTCCTGCCTTGCTACACCAACAATCCCAGCAGAGACAATGCTGTACCACCTGTTGGGCTGGCAGCACCACCCCACCTTCACAAACTCATGATGTGAGAAAACCACTATTTTTTGATTGTAGAAGTATGACAGAGGTGATGTCTGAGAGGCTGGAGGGAGTTGACAGAGCTGGGGTCATGTTATTACTAATTCCCCCCTGGGCCATGTGCAGAACTTGGAGGGGATTTCTGCTCCACCCTTCTCTTACTTTCCTGTAACACTCACTAATCTCTCATTAACCTGCCTCTGTACAGTGGCTTGCTATGGGGATTTTCCCACTCTGGTTATTCACAAAGACCATTAATAAATTTTCTTATCTGGGAGGCTGTCACCAGACTCCAGTACAGGCTCAATGTGATTTATGCTCATGACCAGAAAAAGGAAAAAAGCCATTATAGGCATTACATTTTTTTTCAATAACATATTAGAGAGTGTAAGAAGCGTTAGATCAGCTGCAGGATTGCTCTCTTCCTCCAGTGAAAACTCTTCTAGTAAAACATTAATTTGGGAAATCAAAAGCAAGGGCTCAAACAGAGCCCACTTCCTGGTTCAAAGCCGGGTTCAGACCTTGATCTATAAACCTCTAGAATTTGTTACAAGGGAAGACCTAAATTTCTCATTTATGCCTGGATGTTACAGTAAAGAAAATGTTAGTGGAACATTTTAAATAAATATTGAGCATTTCCAGGGAGTGAAATTGTTTGTTGCCAAAATGCTGTGTTCTCTCTAATATACACCAGAAGATTTTTTGATCAAAATACCATCTTGAGCAAGCAAAATACTGCTTCTTTATAATATATAATTTATCTTGGTGAAGATTTAAAAAACCCAGCAAGTCTGCTACAGAATATGACTGGCAAGGGTTAAATTCCCCTCTCAGATATATCAGTGCAAATCTGATTATAACACTACTGCTGGTAACATTACTCCAAATTTGGACTGGTACAACTTGAGACTGATGTCTTGAAGTAAACGTCCCTGTGATTTCAAATACCCTTTACCACTCACTGAGGTATGCAAACTACCATCATCAGAACACAGACGTTTCTTTGGAATGAGAAAAGGCCTATTACATGAAAATAATAAAACCAAGATATAAGTGAAGAGGAATTTAATTGGAGGGCGGGTATAGGTTCTTAGTATTCCCCCCATCAGCAGATATACATCTCTTCCTGTACCTCAGACTTCATGTACTCCAAGCTTTCTTCTGAGAAGCAAGGAGACTTTTCTACCATTATACTCATCAGTAGCTGTCTTAAAAAAAGTTTCCATTTTTATATATGAAAATCATAAGCCATGAGTTGTATTATGCAATTTCTATCATAAAATCTCCATTAATAGCCTGTCCAATCAAGTACTCAGTTATTTAGTAAAGTGCTTTGAATGATGATGACTTTATGGTTTATACAGATGTTTAGCAGAAAAGGGTATGAATACTACTAATAATAGAATAGAATAGAATAGAATAGAATAGAATAGAATAGAATAGAATAGAATAGAATAGAATAGAATAGAATAGAATAGAATAGAATAGAATAGAATTAATATATATGAAAATATGCAAGAGAAAGGTCAGTCCACACCTCAGTGTCTGTAATGAAAATTAAGGGATTCTGCAGAAGGGTCAGTGTTTCTGGGGTTTATGGGAAGAAGGGATTTTAAGCTGGCTGTAAAAGGGGATGATGTGTCAGATAAATGAACAAAATTATTAGCTTTGTGCAAAAGCAGCACAGAAAGAGCAAAGCCTCTGCCCTTCCACTGGTGTAAGATGCAAACTTGGCCAGCCTGTGTTTCAGAGCAACAGTAGAGCTCTTTGTCTGGCTTAGCTGAGTCACACAATTATCTCAATAACAGTAAGTACCTAGCAACAGCCTCAATAAACACCCATTTATTTGATTAATCAGCCATTTTGAAACAGGTTTGGTAAACATTACCCTTTCACTTTTGACTTGCATTATTAAAAAGCTGCCCACTGAAGCTGCGCCCCACGCTATGAATAACCACGCGAAACCACCACTGTCCTGCCCAGCTCAGGTGGGCCGAGCTTAACCTGACACTTCTTGGCTGTGCCAAAGCACAGAAGGCAGCAGGGATCAGTGTGGGATTTATCACAGGTTTTCTAGCCATGGGCTCAAAATAAAACTGTTGATCTTAATGAGCGCCATCAAAAACTGCACAAGAATTTGGTCATTGCGAGACCAAGATAGGATGAAAGAAAAAGCAGAAACTTAAGTTTCCATAAATGTAAACATTTGCATGTGATATTTGAGGATAACTTATAGTGTCTGGAATGTACTTTAAGTGCCACAAAGGTTTTGAGTACTCAGAGATTGTGAGAAGTGTTTGCAGCGGGCTGGCATCTAGGAACAAACGGAATTTTTTGTTATCATGGAAGCTATCAAGATTATTTCCAGCCCTTAGTGGACTCCTGTGAAAGGGAGGCTGTGAAGTCTGGTTACAGAGCATACAAGTATGTCTGCAAAATATATACTTATATATATATATATATATGTGGATTAGAGGTGCGCTCTTCATGGGAATGCTGAGGTGGCAGCACTTTACTGCTTTTCCCAAGATCTCCAAACAGTGCTGTGCCTGCCTCTTTGCAGTGATGAGGAAGTTTTCCTTTTCTAGGAACAGGGAAACTTATTTCACAGGTAAATGGCTTTGTTCAGCTGAACCCCAATTCTCTTCCCCTCAGGTAAATGCACCATCAGTCTGTACAGCTGGAATGACCTTCCTTTAACCTTTCTGGGTGAAACTATTCTCTTGACTATGGAATAATTAAGTGTAGATATCTGCGTGCATTGCTACAATAAATAATTATAAATCTGCATTCTCATCCAGCATTTGTTTTCATAATGTTGCCATAATGCCACTTACACTTGGATTGGTTTTCATCAATATACCAGTATTATCCCCAGCATTAAATTATCATGTAGCAGCAGAGGTTATTCCCTTTCCTGTTGATTTTTAATGCACAAAGAAATAAACCCTTTTTATAACTGTGCTGAGAACCCAGTGTCATTAAAGCCATACAGAGCCTGCCCTTAGGTGAGATCTAAATCTAACCTTGCTCAGCAGAGAGGAGAGGAAGAAGAAACAGAGATCTCTCCTGCAAAATACCATCCATCAGATGGGTGGGGGTGTTCACAGGTGCCCCCTGTTCTCCCAAGCTTATCTCAAGCACACATCACACCTCTTCATGTTTTTTCATGCATTTACCTTTATGAGCACCAACAGATTGTAATTCAACACATTTCTGTAAAAAGCTAGACTTTATGCCAGAGATAATATGCAGTATACATGAGAGTTAATTAATATTTTCCTAAATATTTCCCTGGGGTAATCCAGGATTTTTTTGTCTCCAGAAGTTAAAACTAATGTGAAAGTTCTGCAGAGCCTGTATCCTTAGAGACTTTTGAAAACCTGTCTGGAAAAATCCTGTAGGCAATCTCATCTAGCTCTGAAGCTGGCCATGCTCTTTGCTGGGTTCAGGCTAAAATCTCCGGTGCTTGTTACCAAGTGGTTTTTCAATAATTCTCTGGAACTCTGATTCCAAAATTGACATCTGAAGACAACAGTCATGCCTCAATATAGTGTGCTCTGTTATACCGCAAAGACCCCAGAATACCTTAGATTGGTTTATTTCCCCAAAAAGGGGGGAAAAACCCCTTGGAATGTGGCCTTTGCATCTGTATTCTTGTAAAGCCCATTGTAACACATGAGAAAGGACAAACAGTAGCATTTTACCAGATGTGATGACACAGACAATTTTATTATTTGCAGTTAACTGTACAGGAAGAATGAAAGTAATTATTCATCCATTATGAGGTTTCTTTTGCTTTTTATATTTTCTTGCACATTATGTCTGGCAAGCTGTAAGTAGCACCAATTTTCCAAACTCTTCCAAGTTAAGGTTCTTCACCCCTCCATTCACAGAGGATTCAAGGGGTGTTACTCAAGATTGACTGCAACAGAAAGGGAGAATAAATGCAACAGCTTTTACAAGTGCACACAGGTAATCCAAGAGTCATTTTCCTCTGAAGAGTGAAAACTTTCCCCTGGGAAGGGTGTTTCTGTGGATGACATACCACTACCTGAATAAACAGAGTGCCACAGCACAGGCAGGAAAACAAATGTGGTGGATGTAGTCTGGATGGGAGAAACCTCTGATCAAAAGTGACCATGGTGCAGTAATCTACTAATTCCTTTTGTTCCCTCCCTACAGGAGATGTTTGTAAACAGGCAGTCATAGGGATGCATGGAAATAAAATGACAGGGAATGGGTATGTGAGCTGCTTTCCTAAAAGCAGACAAAGTAATTTATTTTTTGGAATTTAAAAGATAAAAAAAGACAGTAAGACAGGAAGCCACAGTTCTCGTAATGACAATTGAAAATCTTTTCTTTCCTTGCCTGCATGTCTCAGTACAGAACAGAGCACATTTTAACAGCTCCCTCATTAAAGGTGGTTGTTCAATGCAGAGAGGAGGTTGTGCAAGTCAGGGCAGATGTGAAGCACTGTGCAGCTCTGAGGAGTAATACTTTGGAGCTACACTTTCATTGTGTGATTTCTTCATGAAAATAAACCCAAAAGCAAAACTTCAGAGCATTGAAATAAAATATCTGATTTTATTCTACCTGAAGAAACTATAACAGAGAGTCAAATTTTAAATTAAATGCTCCCAGGGAGCTTGGAAATAAAGCATCAAAATTTCAAGGTGAAAAGTTTCAAAACCACAGGAGCTAGCCAGAACTTGTTACGTTCCTGAGTGATAAACACAAAGTTTAGCTGATCTTTCATGGAAAAAATATAGTAAATTTCCCTTCTGGGGGTTGTACCCAGCCTTTTCAGGCTGCATTATCACCCACTGTAATCTATTTAACTTCCATTCATGAGTCACTTTGACACCACACTGCTTTTCAGCTCTGCAAACAATACAAAAACTGAGCTCCTAGCTAGAAATAAGGAAGGAATTTTGAACATAATGTTTTTTATCAATGGAACATATTGACATATGACTATACTGTTGTCAGTCACACATCCATTGAAGTCAAAAAGAATAAGAGCAAGCCAATATTTGATAATCATTTCACAAATGGACTGCATAATCTCTGAAGACTAAGTCCTAACAGATATTGGATACTAGTGATTCTACTAATAAATGGCAGCTATGAATTGGCATCACTTTTAATAATTTGCCATAATAAAACTTCCAATGAAAAATGTGTATACTGACATAATAAAACACACTTTAAAGGTAAGCATAGTGTATATAGCATATAGGAATGTAATATATACTTTATTAAAAATGTTTTGCTATTATTTTAAAGTCAGAAATAATACAGTCATGTAACATTCATTCATGTTACAGATTCAGTATTATTTTAAGCAATAAATACTTTATTAAAGTTGAGGCAACAAGGAAATACAGCACAGTAAACTGAGAATTAAACAGAGGCACATTTACATATTATTAAGTTGGAATGTGTATTTGAGAGTGGCAAGCTCCCATCATTAAGTTCCTGCCCCAGCAGGAAGGCAGTGAAGCCTTTTTAAAAGATGTAGTTCAGATCCCCAGTCTTGGAGTGTGAGACTTCCAGAGACAAACAAAAATATCCAAAAGTAGATTTGGTCTGAATTCAGAGTCTGATCTCCAGATCTGAGATGTGGTGTCACCTGTGCTCCTGCAAGAGATCTCAGCCTCCCCCTGCACTCCAAAAGGCAAGGAGGCACATGCATCACAATGTTCCTTCCACACTGGACTCTTCTTGGTGGAAGATTCCTGGGAAAATACCTGCTTGATTGGAAAATATCTGCTTGATTTCAACAAAACTTACCCAAGTAAGTTTTCTTCTGGCTCCACAGAATGCTTAGGGATGGATGAATAGGAGTGATTTGGCTGGTAATAGTTTGTGTCAGAAACAAAATAACAAATCATGAAAGTGCATTGTTTTGCCAAAGGGAAAGGTTTAGAAAAAAAACATGAAAACTGTGCCCAGGCGCTGTGTCCATAGGAGCACTCAAGCCTATTTTTTGCACCAGGAGAACTCACTTGAACTTCCTTCCCAGTGTCCACATGGGTCCTTGCATGCAACCTGCTGGGCTCCTCCTGCAGTTCCAGGTAAGCAAGTTATTTATTACTTCCTCTCCTGAACTGCTGGGAGCCTGNCAATACAAAAACTGAGTTCCTAGCTAGAAATAAGGAAGGAATTTTGAACATAATGTTTTTTATCAATGGAACATATTGACATATGACTATACTGTTGTCAGTCACACATCCATTGAAGTCAAAAAGAATAAGAGCAAGCCAATATTTGATAATCATTTCACAAATGGACTGCATAATCTCTGAAGACTAAGTCCTAACAGATATTGGATACTAGTGATTCTACTAATAAATGGCAGCTATGAATTGGCATCACTTTTAATAATTTGCCATAATAAAACTTCCAATGAAAAATGTGTATACTGACATAATAAAACACACTTTAAAGGTAAGCATAGTGTATATAGCATATAGGAATGTAATATATACTTTATTAAAAATGTTTTGCTATTATTTTAAAGTCAGAAATAATACAGTCATGTAACATTCATTCATGTTACAGATTCAGTATTATTTTAAGCAATAAATACTTTATTAAAGTTGAGGCAACAAGGAAATACAGCACAGTAAACTGAGAATTAAACAGAGGCACATTTACATATTATTAAGTTGGAATGTGTATTTGAGAGTGGCAAGCTCCCATCATTAAGTTCCTGCCCCAGCAGGAAGGCAGTGAAGCCTTTTTAAAAGATGTAGTTCAGATCCCCAGTCTTGGAGTGTGAGACTTCCAGAGACAAACAAAAATATCCAAAAGTAGATTTGGTCTGAATTCAGAGTCTGATCTCCAGATCTGAGATGTGGTGTCACCTGTGCTCCTGCAAGAGATCTCAGCCTCCCCCTGCACTCCAAAAGGCAAGGAGGCACATGCATCACAATGTTCCTTCCACACTGGACTCTTCTTGGTGGAAGATTCCTGGGAAAATACCTGCTTGATTGGAAAATATCTGCTTGATTTCAACAAAACTTACCCAAGTAAGTTTTCTTCTGGCTCCACAGAATGCTTAGGGATGGATGAATAGGAGTGATTTGGCTGGTAATAGTTTGTGTCAGAAACAAAATAACAAATCATGAAAGTGCATTGTTTTGCCAAAGGGAAAGGTTTAGAAAAAAAACATGAAAACTGTGCCCAGGTGCTGTGTCCATAGGAGCACTCAAGCCTATTTTTTGCACCAGGAGAACTCACTTGAACTTCCTTCCCAGTGTCCACATGGGTCCTTGCATGCAACCTGCTGGGCTCCTCCTGCAGTTCCAGGTAAGCAAGTTATTTATTACTTCCTCTCCTGAACTGCTGGGAGCCTGATTATACACTGCTGATGTTTGCTTTCTTAGTTCAGGACTTGGCTGCATTTCCAAAAGAGGTGCTGTTTGTTAATGGTCAGAATGATCTCAGGTGTCAGTCTCTATACACAGCTGGAAACAATGCAGCAGTGGGGTAGAGATTTCTTGATGTGGAAATCTGACAGTGAACTTGGAAGTCTTGCCTCAATCCTGCCTCCACACCTGCCATAAAATGCAGTATCCTTCATATTCTGTTGCACCATATATAAAAAGCAGTCCATACATTGTCAGAACACTATTAATCATATAGCTTGTACCTTTACTCTCCGAGGTTTTAAAAAACACCACTCTGCAAACCTGAACGTCACTAAGTCTATCAGCAGCTGATTATGGCACCAACCCAAACAGCAGGTTAGCAATAAATAATAGATAATAGGCTGATAATATTTGCTGTTTTGACAGCAGATGTCATTTCTAGAGGAGTTCACCCCTCACCATGCTCAGTGTGTTAGATGAAATGGAGGGGAGGAAGAGGACAAAGAGCTCCCTGCTCTGCCTCCTGTGCTGGGGCAAGGAGCCCTCCAGGGGACCGTGAGGCTTCTTCAGGCTGCAGGAACACCTGGGCCATGTAATAAAAGCTCATAGGCCATGAAATTTTACACATAGGGTGTGTGTGATTCACTCCTGGCTACTGCCATACCCTCAGTGAAATCTCACCAGTGACTGCAAAAGGAGAAGGCTCAGGGATGGAGATGAGCCCTTCATAAAATCCCATGTGTGACAACACTCATGGATCAGTTCCAGAAGCCTTTTAAGGAAGCACTTGGGCTGCTTGGAGCCTGGTTACTTGCCTGTCTTCCCAGGCAGGTTTTGCAACTTCCTGGGAACAAAGTTCTGCCAAGGCTGGATGGTTACTGACATCCACTCTGGGAGCCCTTTGGGCTGTGTTTTTGCAAACTGGCCTGGCTGCAGCATAAGCACTCCAGGGGCCTGAACCCCACTGGGATTAGACAAAGATTCATGATTTGGCACAGGAAATAGCATAAGATATGACCTCAGGTCTGCCATCTCCCTCCTTTCTGCTGCATGGTGGTTTGTAACCCCAGGCTGGACTGGTGTTCCTGTGATTTTGCTCTCTTCTATCCCAAATCCCACAGCTTCACATGCAGCAGCCCACAGGGCCCACTGCCTGCCCAGTCCTTCCTGTTGCTCACCCCTTGGACCACAGAGACTCCACTGGGGAAGCAGCTCCTGCCCTGGGGAGATCCCAGCAGGATCCCAGTGGTCCCAGAAAATTGTACCTCACTGGGACATGCCTCAAGCTGGTGCTGCAGAGATGGAATCGGAATCATAGAATAATCTGAGTTGAGAAGGAGCCACAAGGATTATCTAGTGCAGCTCCTGGCCCTGCACAGGACCAACACAAGAGTCACACCATGTGCCTGAGAGACTCTGGAAGTTCAAATTCCCCTGAATTGTAGAGAGATGGAAGTGCATAAAAAATGAATACATTATTTTCTTTCCTCTTTGCTGCCTTAATAAAAGCATCTGGGCAAACATTTCACCCCTCAGGCTTGTTGTCTCTCTTTTCTGGAGTTCTGAGTCTTCCCAGCTGCTAAACACCCATCTATCTGCTGGCTCATCACAGATTGGAGGCACATCTTTTTCTGCTTGCACATATTGAGGGGGAAAACTTCATTTGTTGAAAGATGCTTAGTTGAAAGACATTTAACTGAATTTTGTGAAAGAAAAACCTCTTCCAAACAATGCTGCTGGAAAGGTGAGGCTTACATTTATTATGAAAGATACAAGGGCAGATAAGCAAGCCCAGCATGTGTTTTGCAGTCTGGCTGCTAGAGTAAAGTACAAATAAAAAGTCCCTCAACAGCCACCACAGAAGCCAGTAGACTGCCTTTTTTGAAAAGGAAAATCTGTCTTTTCTTTAAAAATTCACTCAATGCTCCCTTGATCACTCTGGCTTCAGGTAGCTGGCAATGCTCCTGAGCTCCTGGGCCAAGATGGATGTGTCCTGGCTCCCCATGGAAGGAGAGGCAGTGGGGACTCCAGTGGGAAACTGCCACCATCCAGCTGCTGCCCCATCATCACAGCAAGGGACAGGACACTACAGTGCTCCATGACAGCTTTCATGAATCCAGGCACTAAATGAAAGCATGGCTCTGGGGCTCTGTGTTCTCAGCATTTATCCCAGGTGTGCTTGCCCTCTGCCAAAACACGGCACAAGTGTGTTCCCCCCAGGTTTTCATCATGTCGATAGGTTATAAAGAATTAACACTTTCTTTTTTAAAAATTCCCAGTTTCACATTGTCCTAGATTTGGCCAAGGCTGTGAGGAAGTTGGAGCCTGGAGCTATGTGGGCATGTCTGGGTTGTTATTCTACACCACTCACATCAATGAAGGGGGTAGAACCATGGAATTCTCACTTCCAACGAGATAGGGGCATGCCTTGCAGTCAGGAAGGAAAAGGTGCACCCAGAGAGTCTGGGGGACAATTTTTGTCCCTGTCTCAGGACCTGTGCACCAGCTCAGGTCAGTGAGTAAGTGAGAATGCTTTTTTTTTTTATGTAAATCACCCTCTTTTAGTATACTTTTGTTATTAATATTGTTTCTGGTGCAGTCACTTTTTGTTTTCTTACCTCACTGCTGTTTCTAGTAAATTGTCCTCAGCTCAGAAGGGACAGGATGAGGGGGAGTGGCTCCATGGGGCTCAATTTCCAGCTTAAACCAATATGCAGATCTACAAGTTACCTCAATATTAAAATCACCAAACAGCATCTATCCAGGTTTTGCTTCTCTCTTCGATCTTTATTAATAAATAAAATAAGCCAGGGACCATTTGCTTGCTCAGGGGCAGAGCAGCACAGTGCAGCTCCCATCCACATGGCTGAGCTCTGTTCCTGCCCCTATGCTCTCTGGCCGAGGGAAAATCAACCACAGGGAAAATCTTCGTCCTGTGGTGTTCCCTGGCTGGTTCAGGGAGCTGTTGGAACAGTGCTGGGCAGTACAAGGCAGCAGTGATGGGGTCCATGTTAACAGCTGGACATTCTTGTCATGTGTGCCTGTGGCTGAACCCCCGCCCCAGCCTCATTTTATGGACCAGTGTAGATGTACCTGAGGAGAATTAGTTCATCCCAATTTAGTTCTCTAAATCCTGATTCCTTCTAGATATTTGTAGCATATGCCCCTAAATAGCGTGGATGGGAAAAAAAACTTGACAATTTTATTTAATTTACGTCATGATTTATCTCATTAATTTTCATCTCAGGAACATCATGGCTATGGCCAAGCAGAGTGTCAAGCTGTGCAAGTGTGGCCTGTAAAAGCTTAAGAACTGCATTTGCAAAGGTGAGAAAGTCAGAAGAAATACACAGGCAGATGGCTCAGGGGACAGAGCACACTCAGAGTACAAGGTCTAGGAAAACCTGACCAAACAAAAATCATTCTGAAATGTCACGCCCACACAGCCACTCATGCTTTCACCACACGGAATCACAGACAATTTTTTGCAATTTTCATAAGTGATCCTGTCAACACCCTGGAGAACAAGAAAGCTAATCTGCATCCTCCAATGCTCAAGGACCACAAGGACTTCTTTAACAGGACTAGATAAACTTGATACATTTTCAGGAAGAAACAAAGCCCACAAAGACCATTACTTTGCTATTTATTCTTCACTAAACACCTTCATGTCTTGGATAGCTTCAGCCATGGTGTGAATGGGAGTGTGGGCAGGCGTTTTTCCAGACAACCCCTGCACAGCCAAAGCCCAAGGGCAGGTTCCTATGGTGACTGAGCACTTTATAGCTTTTTGCCTGGCTCTTAGGAAGCGCTTTTCGAAGTAGGAATGAAACACTACTCTGCTTAAAACCTTTTCCACAGGATTTATTCACCTGTGCCTGGCAAGCAATTAACCAGCTGCATTGCTCCTGAGGCAAGTGATAGGCACTCGAAGCCTTGAGTGTGTCTCAGTTGTTAGGTGTAACCCTTTTTAGGACTCAGGAATTGCTAGGGCTGAAAGCTTGGAGATGTATTGTCTGTCATTACCCGCATAATTCTTTTACACAAAAAAGATGGCCTTACTGAACTTGCACAGTTATATTATAAATGGCATCTCACATAGCAAATACATTGTATACTGGTGGAAAAGTGGGTATTAATGTAGTTTATTTAATTTTCTAGCAAAAATAACAAAGAGTCATGTAATTCACAATGTATGCCATTGAATTCTGAGCCTGTCAGCCCTGTGCCAGTAAAAAAACTTACCATCTTTAGCCTGGCCATACTAGTCTGAACTGCAGGATGTCAATATTCAACCTTAAACTTTTCATTTATTAGCTAAAATGAGGCCTACCACATCTGCTGGGGAAGATGAGAGAAGAGCTGCCCCTCTGCTTCCCATGTGGGCTCCCCAGCAACCCCATACCCCGTCAAAATCCTGCTTTCCAGGAGGATGCTCAAGAAATACCTGGAGACTCTGTGTGCTGCCACAGCCTGCCACTATCACAGCACTTACCCGGCTCGCTGGTGTCAGAGCCATGGACTCACCTGGAGCCTGGGCATCTGCCCCTCTCCAGCTCTGCAGCAGAGCTGCTGCCGGAGCCAAACGTGCCCGCAGGTTTTATCTGACCTTTACAAATCGCTCCTGTCACTCCCTGTTAGGAGTTTTCTGAGCACTGACAGGAAAAACAAGTCGCCCTGTGAGTAGCGGGACTAATTGGTCGTTTCCTGTGCTTGAAGCATTCCTTACAAGGCTCTCTCTCTTCATTCAGTTATCTAACATGGGCTGAACTCTGCAGCCTCTCCCTCAGTCAGGCACTAATGGAGTCTGCTTTCTTTTCCTATTTCTGTGAAACCTGTGGAAAATAAAGACCTTTGCAATGGCTTCCTTCTGTCCTAAGAGCCCTGTGAGCACAGGGTTTTGTGTAGGTGTAGTGCTTAACTCGGCTCATCAACACTGGGTTATCACAAATGCCAGGGTCTCTTCCCTAGGAAGGGAGTATTGCTTAATCATGTTAATTTAATGCATTTTGTTATATTTCTAATCTTCATTGTAGGAGGACCTCTCAAAATGCTCCTGTTCCTAACAAGCACTCACAGTGTTCATCTGATGTCAGCAGCCAAGAGTGCATAGAAGAGCTGATAAATGTACCTGAAAAGAATCCTGAAATGGTTACAGATGTCCTCCAAATTACTGCTGCTGAAATTTGGTTACCTGTGAACCTATTTTGCACATAGAATCACAGAATGGTTTGGTTTGGAAAGGGCCTTAAAGACATCTAGTTACATACAGTTACTCCCCTTTCATGGGCTGTCCCCATCCAGCCTGGCCTTGAACACTTCCATGGATGAGGCATTCTCAGCTTTTTTGCACAACCTGTTCCAGTGTTTTACCATCCTCACAGGAAAGAAATCCTACTTAACATCTGACCCATTTTTCAGTTTAAAGCCATTCCCCCTCATCCAGTCCCTCCACACCCTTTTAAAAGGTCCCTCTTCAGCTCTCTTGAAGCCCTTTTTGGTACTGGAAGGTGCCATAAAATCTCCCCGGGGCCTTCCCTTGCTGTTATTTTGACATCCTTACAGTCCAACTGGCTTTTCCCCCTGGACTGGCTTTCCATCAGGAAGGCAGGCACACCTGAAGCTCCATCAGCAGCTTTTGCCTCCTCAGTTCTGTTCTCTGGGAAGAACACAAAGGCCCAGGTTTCAGCAATTAAGACATTCAGAGCTGGTGTTCTATTTCACCACGATTCTTGGTCTTGAAGGACTTTGGGCAACCTTTTGGCCTTCCTCCCTTGCATAAGCAGAACCATACAGGAGCAACAGGAATATGAGAACCTGCATAGGACAGGCTCCTTCAGACTGAGCTCTCCAGACTTCAAAAGCCACACAGTGCCATTGACCACAGGATGGACAGACAGACAGACAGACAGGAAATTCCACCAACCACAGTGGCTGCTGGCATGAGGCTGTGCTCCTGCCCCCTCAGCAGATTCCTTCCTGCCTCTTTCTGATTCACCACCACCAGCTGCTCACATCTTCATATGCTGTGCTGCCTGGTGGCCCTGGTAAGCTATTCCAGAGGAGGAGTTCCATCCTGAACTCCTGAACTTCAGTTATTGTTTTCTCTTTTCCCTTTAGTCAGATGCACTTTGTTTTACAAAGATTATTGTAAAACTGCTTCATTTTTTAGCAACAAAATCAGCAAGTACTGGCAGATCTTGGTGGTGTGATGATTCCCAAGTGAGCATTTTCTATGTCTGAATGGGGTCAGACCTCACACCACAAGTGATGGTCACTGGGTACATGAAACAGCACAAGGCTTCAACCAAAAAAACAAAGGAAAAGCAGTGCTAGCAGAGTATGAGTGATCTCAGGTGTTGCATTTCTTTCTCTTGGTTATGGCCTATCACAATTGATATTTGGTAACTTCTCAAGAAAAGAAAATGATGCTTGATTCAGGTTTAGTAAGTTCCATGAAACTTTTGTCCTGTTGTGTCTACTTTCATCTGTGTATTTATAAGATCTTCCTTGATATCTATATGCCTCATTGTCCTGCTTTAGGACACTCATGTAGACACCAGTCAGGGTTAAGCTGACTAAACATAAATATGATTTTCACAAACTTTCCCAATTTGAGGTCACACAGGATGGGGCACCTGAGAGATGCCTCATTCTGGTCAAAGCCACCCATCCCTAGGGATGACCAAGCACCTCAGCAGTGCTGGAGGCAGGAGGCAGAGCAGGAAGACAACTCCACCAAAACCCAGCTGTTGGTTTCACACTGGCCACAGACGTGGGACTAGCAACTGAAGAATAATCCTTGTAGAATGAGGCCTCACGTCCTTTTTTGCTTCAGCAGTGGTGCCAGCTGCTGAGACTGTGTTTAGGATTGAGCACAGATTCTTTCAAACAAATTTATTTTATCAGTTATATGCATATATACAGACTTTTGCTGTCGGACTGTAAAACTTTTCAGCCTTCTCTCCACTAACTTTTCAATCACAACTGTAAGGCAACTTTTTTCCCCTTAATAGAGGAAGATATTAAAACACAGATGATGGATTAGTTGTGTATCAGAGAATCATAGAATATCAGGTTGGGAGGGACCTCAAGGTTCAACTGGTCCAACCTTTCTTGGCAAAAGCATGGTCTAGGCAGAATGTCCCTCTGCCCTGATAAGCTGAACCTCAGAATTGTCCAGTGCTGAGGAATTCACTGCTTCCCTGGGGAGATTATTCCAATGGTTTGTCTAGACTGTAACACATCAGCTTCCCTAGAAGGAGCTGTGGGAAGCCATTTCAAAAGCCTCTGAGAAATATAGGTAAACAATGTCCACTGCTCACCTTACATCAATCAAGCAGGTTACTTTATTGTAGAAGGCAATCAGGTTTGTCAAGCACAATTTGCCTGTGGTGAATCTGTGCAGGCTTTTCCCAATAATATGCTCCATCTGACTTGTGATAGCCCCCAGAAAGTTTCACTCCCTAACTTTCCCTGAGACTGAAGTAATATAATTCCCTTGGTCCTTCTTTAAGCCTTTCTTGAAGATGGGGGTGACTTTAACCTTCTTCCAGTCTTCTGGGATGTCCTTCTATCTTCATGACTTCTCAAAGATTACAGACAGTGACCTCAACCATGGCATCAGCTGTTTCTCCTGACACCCTCAGGTGGATGCTGTCAGAGCCCATTGATGTGCAGGGGCCAAGCTCCTGTAATAGTTCACAGACCAGCTCTTCCTTCATTGGCTGTGGGTCTGTGTCCTAAGGCCTGAGGGTCCAGCAGTGCTGGTAAAGACAGGAGTGAACAAAGTGTTGAGAACGTCTGCTTTTCCAGTGTTTTTGGTGACTAATGCAGCTCTCCTGTTGGACAGAAGGCCAATATTTTCTTTTGTTGTTTACACACCTGGAGAACCATTTCTTGTAGGTTTTGACAACAGCTTCTCTTGCCCATGGGTAGTCTGTCCCCATGCTGCTGGTTGGGAGTGCAAAGAGCAGCCCAGCCCTCGGAACATGACTGTGCTGTTCCTTTTGCAGGGGCAAGAGGGGTGTGTGATTTAGAGACCCTCAGCTCTGCCACCATCTCCAGATTGCAGGGACCAGCCTTCAGATTCCTTTATTTACTATGTAGTGCAAGAACTTCTAAAAACATATATTTGTTCTCTGTGATAAACAAGAGAATATTTGGGTCCAATAGTGTCATTAGTATTAAAATGGGTGAAGGCAGGGGGACAAGAAAAAGTTTAAACACTTATTCCTGAAACTTCAGCATACTTTTCAACTCCTTCAGTCCTTGTGTACCTGAAGAAGAACCACAGCACAGAAGGCTGTGTAGCTGCCTCTGGAGGGGAAATGCCAGCAGTGCCCTGTGAAGTTTGTACCATGAGTTTCTCACTGCTCATACCTCGTTTAACATGGATGAATGCAACAGAAAGGAGCTGGAGGATTGATGGGAAGACAAGCAAACTTCTCAAGAGGCAGTGCTGAAAGAACATGCAAAGTGCCCTAACTGACCAGAGGATTGTGTCATGCAGGATTTATTTTCCTGTTTATGAAACTGGAAATAAGTGTAGGAGCCCTCTGCATGGAAAGTTTTCAGATCTTTTTTTCTGTAAGGTGTTTCCTAGATCAAGAGTAATGCCTCCATGCTCAAGGGGAAGTTGGAGTTTACGCTGCTTCATGTGGAGAAAACGCCAGGAGCCCCAGGTAACCTTCTATTACTGCAGGCAGGGAAGGGGAAACATGGATTGAAATGTGCTACTGGGGTAACAGGAAAACAAGCTGGAGCTGGCATTACAGGCAGTGGTGCTTGGTAAAGATAGAAAGGAGCTCAATGCGTAGAAAACACACGCTTTCTCGAAAAAATACAATTTCTCACATTATGGTATTATGTAAATTTCTACCTCAGCCTAAATTCCCTTTCCAGGCAGGAGCCAGGGCAAGGACATGGCTTCACAAATCCTAATGGAACCACAGAAGCTGGCTGAGGATTCCCAGCTTCAGTTCCCAAGCACAGGGACATCACTTTCAGAAACACCAGGATGCTGGACTGCTTTGTTCCCAGTGCCCAGCTCTCCTTGCTGGAGTCTAAAGGAACCTCATTTATTTATGTGAAAGAGACTTTGTTGGTTGCTGACTTGCAATGGGACATGTGACACAGGCCTGAAGCAAATCAGTAAATACAGAAATTTTCTCTTGAGAAGGAAAGGGTGGGGCAGAGGACAGAGTAATTACATGTTCTCCATGAGCGCTGCGTTTCTTTGTTTGCCCAAAGCAGCTTTGGAGAAAGCATTCCTAATTGTATAGTTCTCGTTTGTACTGCCTTTTTTGTTCCCCTCTACAAATATTCCCTTTAAGAAGGTTTGTTATTCTTTCCATGGAATCCAAGAGCAGTGGGGGGATAACAGAATCCATGGTTGGTGATCTGGGATCATGCTCTCCTGGAAACCCTGACTTGTGTCCTGTGGCACCAGCAGTATTCAGAGGCCACAGCTTGATGCAGAGTGGCTCTAACAAGTCACATGTTCCTGGGGGGAGTATGCTGCTGTCCTCCTTCTTCTCTAAGCTCTCCAGCTTTACTACCTCTGAGAAGATGTGAAGAGGAGGACTTGGGAACTGAGTGCAGGATCTATACTTTGCTGAGAACTATGCAGAATGGGACATGTTGAGAGAAGGACAACAGTGAGAAATGGGGATTTCCTGTTGAGCAAAAAGCAAGAGAACTTGCCACAGCGTTTAGTTGCCACCTTGGCAATGAGCAAGGATACCCTTGCTCCTCCCAGACCAAAAGTTTCTAGCCCTAAGTCATCTTTTGACATCACCTGCTTTGCCTCAGGTAACATTGGAATCAAGTAGCTTAACACTGGAACAGTGTGAGTATCCCTTCCACTGCCAGGACTGTTAGTTTAGAGACACTGGCTGACTCGGCTCTACTTGTAAGACCTCTGTCCACCATGGCCCAGGGAAGTGGAGAAGGTAGGGGAGTGTTAGAGGAAAAGCTACAATGCATCTCGACAGCAAAGTGAACATGCCAGTGTTGCACAATACTGGAGCATAATGGAACAGAAACCCACCTCTTTGGAAATGAGCAGCAGCCTCAAAGGTCTCAATGTTTGGCTGTGATTTTCCCATAGATGTGTTTTTACAGCTGTGGTTAATGTGTGACTAATCCTCACTGTGCAGTAACCACACAACCACTCCTTAGAGCGGTGCGAGCGCACAGCGGGTTTGGGTCGGAAGTAGAGATGGTAACATCTGAAAAGAATCCTTAAAAATTACAACACTTCTGAGCAGGGCTCTAATCATTTATGTCATGCCTGAGAAACTTGTAGCCAGGCTCCAGTGTATATATGTATGTATAACAAAAGGACAAACCACCTCTGAGAACAATAAACAGTTCAAAGGCTTGTGTTCTCAGGCGGCTGCTATCAAACATTAACAGCACTATTTGAGCAGGAAGAGCAGACCCAACCAGCACTTTCAAGAGCATTTGCAAACTCTCTTTTCCTCCAGTAGTACACTAATAGCAATAGTAATAATAAAGTCACATTTTCAGTCTGAATAAAATGCAGGTAATGTTGCTCCAAAACAGCCATATTTTTCTCTATGCCACCCTGAGAATAATAAAACTCCTAGAAGTTCTTGAACCATTGCTCTGTGTAATGAGGACTAAACACTCAACTGTTCATCAAGTTATTCATAAAGGTAACTTCAGGCCTGGATGCACTGAATGAGAAATGACATCAGGGCTGTGTGCTGCATGTAGCTGCACATACAGTCCTACTGTATGTGACAATCCCTGGAGGGCTGGCCAGGCCCTGGTGTTCATTCAGAGGTGGGCTTTGAAGGCCTCTGACCATGACTGAGATGATTTTTAATTGTCAGCAAAGTCAGCTTTTCAGATCTTCTCCAGGTATGAACAGATTAGCAACTAGATGGGCTCTTGTTTAGATACATGCCAAATCTTTCTTTTCTTTGCTTTATTTAGAGGGGTTCTAGTCTGGTTGGGGGAAAGGAGGGTGTTAAAATAAAACAATGTTATTTAATGGCCTTTTGAAATTATTTAGGCTCAATTCCAATTGGTTTGATTTTGTTCTGCACGGACATCCTAAGCTTCAACACTTTTAAGCTTTCCTCAGCTAAGGTTTTGTGTAAGACAGTCTGTGTATCTGTTAGAATAACAAACTCCCTGATTCTTTGTGCTCACACACTGGCACCCAGCACATCCCCTGAGCACAGCAGCAGGCTCATGAACAGCACATGCTCATGTTTAGGGAGCATCTCCAGAGATGCCTCTTGCTCTCAGCATAAACTACTTCCAAATCTGATGGGAGTCAGGTGCCAGAAAAGAGAGGTATCTTATGCAGAACCTGCATTTCTCAGCTCCTGCTGAGTTCTGCTGGTACTCAAACTCTATCCTTTCAGAATGAGATGCAACCTAGTTTGCCACAGGAAGGAAACAGCAAAAAAGTCTCCTAGGGCACGGGTTCTCAGGCATTGTTTAGAGGGAGAAATGCCCTGGTGGCATCAGCATAAGTTTCTTCCAGGCTGCCCCACTCCTTTCCTCAATGTCCCTGCCAGCAGCTCGATCACCTGCAGCAGCCCCAGCTCTGTGTACAGGAGGAACCCAGCTGGCTCCTGCCTCTGACTTCCAGAGGTAAGGCAGGTGAGATAGGTTTTGGTGGTGGGTCTTTTGAGGTTTGGGGGTTTGTGATTGTTTTTCTCTGCACACTATTTTCAAATGCATTGCATATCAAAGGGGTACCACAGTTTGGGGACCCCTGGCCTTGTGGCACATGTTAAGCATACCACTCCCTCCCACACAGGTTCTCAGGGGCCAGGAATTCTTTGATGGTTGGCTCAGACAAGTAGGGGTTCAGGCTGAGGACATTTTTATACAATAGTGTCACGTGGCTTTGGTTAAACTGGAACAGCTGTGCTCTGGGGTCCAGGATCTATCCAAATCCTAATCTTTATTTTTAAATCACACCTATTTATTCTTTGCTCTGTGCTGTTTTGAAGTAGAATTTTCTACTTTTAAAAGCACTTCATGCTTTCTGATTTTTTAAAGTTCAGTGATTTAGTGATTGCTCTTCCCTTGTTCCTATTTTTATTTCTCATTAGCACATAGCTGTGTGTCCATGCAGTGCATACACGTAATCACATGTACGTATATACATGTGTGTGTACAAAGCAGAGTACATTGGTCCAAATCACCTTTTGTTATCATTTCAAAGAATGCTCCAGAAGGCTGCCCATCTGCTTTTCCATGCTAAAGGAAGAGAGTAATAAACTGGAGTAAAATGAAAAACCAAACAAAAAAACCCAAAAAACCAAACAAACTTCCCCCTAAAAAACAACCCTCCCCCCCAAAAAAAAACCAACTAAGTAAGAAAGAGGAAGGTTTTTAACTGATCTGTGTTTTCTTTACACAGACTAGTGGCTGAAAGACATCCCACTGGCACAGAAACATTTTATACTGTAATCTTCCTGAGCATCCAGCTTTGTATTCAGTACATTTGGATCTTTTCCCCTCACCATTAATGGAATGATTCTCAAATTTTTAAATTTTTAAAATGTTTGTACTTGCCAATTTATTTTTTCTTTTTTTCTTGTTCCCAGATTATTCTTTAGCCTAAATTGCTCATCCCCATCCTTGGTACAGACAGCATCTGTACAACCTGTCAGTCTGTGTTTTCCTGGGCTGGACAAACCAAATACCATTAGTTTACTGTGGGAAAATACTCTGTTCTCCCACATAATTTTTATGTTTTTCCTCTGTTCCTTCCCAACATAAGCTAACTCTAGATCATGTAGGTGATGGTGATAAAAGGGCTCACTAGTTCTTTGTGCAATGATACCCATGATGCCAACAATTGCCTCTACTTGCTGGAAACATTTGCTGGCTACGACTTCCTGTATTGACTTATTTTTTTCCTTTCTTACAGCTACATCACACATAATTATTCTAAAATTGACTAGTTCACCTAGCCTTTTCTTCCCATTTTATTCCCAGGTTAGAGTAGAAATTCATTTTGTTATCCCCTTCATGCCTGACCTTGTGTTGAAGTTGATCCTAAGCGTTACTTATCATAATATTAACATATCCTTCATAATCTAAACTGTCTAGGGTGCCTGAATTCCCAACAGCAAATGTAATTCTGTGTATTTCCTTCTATGTCAGACAGATTTTAGAAAGGTGTCCCCAAAATGAGGTCTTTTCTCCCTACTGTCTTTGCCTTGCAGAGCCTGCTGCTCCTTAGCTCACTCACCATTTTCCAATTCTTCCATTAATCCCGAGCTTCCTCCTTTTGATTATTAATTTTCTGTGTGACAGATAACTTGCTTTAGTGAAGTTCAATTAGAAAAGATTGCCTTTGACCGAAAAAAACCTGCTATCAAAAAGCAAGATATCTGATTAGTCAGGCACAATCTACTTTTGGTGAATCTATTTTGTGCTGTATATCATCATACTACCTTTTAATTTCTCTATCCATCAGAACCTTTTGTAAAACCCCACATACTGCTGAGGCTGCATCTTTTCCTTTCCTCTTTCCTTAGTGAAGACACTGCATTTAATTTTCTGCAGTAAAATTGCTGTCCTCTAACTTGACAAAATTATTAAAAATTCTGTCCATCAGGCTTGCAGTTCTATGACCTAAACCCTACCCCAGAATGCTAAGTAACTGGCTTAGAGCCTCTACCTCACCTCTTGCATATATAAAAGCTTGGGCTTTATGTTTTTTAGTTTTGCAGCTATCTCAAATGGACCAAATTTCACTCTGCACCTTCATTCCACTACTCATTTTCATCAATATACACACTAGTCCTGATGAACTCAGATAAGGCATTTATGAAATGCCTGACATAGTTCTTCTTCTCAGCACCCTGTAGAGTGGCCCTCTTTTTTCCCCTGTTCTCTATTTCAATTACAAGATTATACAGCCTTTTAGATTTGCTTTAGCTTCCTTTATAGGCTCTAATACAACCTGACAAAGTGAGAATTGTGAGAAGTCCTCCTTCTCTCATAGTTTGCCTTCTTTGACATTCAGTGCATTTACACCCTCCAGCTCATTTTTCCAGAACAAAGAAGGGGTCAAATTTTCCAGCCAGCCACATTCTTTGCATCTCACTTGTGAACAAGAGCAAATGTGATAATTGCTCCAGCATGGATGCAGAAGAAAGTCAGGAAGCACAGTGAACAGAAATGTGACACAGGAAAACCCAGGCCAACCTGTGCCAAAGTACAGAGGCACACAAGCCCTCCTGTAAATAATTCTCTCTTGATGCAACAAAATTTCTCTCAAATGCACACTGAGGATCAGACGAGTGTTGCACTTGCGAGGATTGTTCAGACAGGAATTTCCCACCTCCCTTAGCACTTAATTTTATCCCCTCCCTGCTGCCTTAACTTCACACATTATCACTGACTAGAAAAGGGGAAGCAAAGTCTTGGTAGCCCCTAAGGAACTGAATTCACAGCTGGTAAGGCCCTGCAATGCAAACCAGCCAACTCCGATCTTACACAAGTCTTTACCGGTTTAAGGGACTGGCAAAGTTGGCATGAAGGTAAAAAGCACTTTACAGCTGTATGTAGCTATGGAAATGCGTCTTCTAAATTCAATCCTTCACTCTTTTGCCTGATCTCAAAACTTTCTGATTACCAAGATTCCTCCAAATGTTTTTGGTTTTTTTTTAAACATAGCCCCCTATGGTTCCAGTGTAATCGAACTCAAAATACAGTGGGACCAGTTTACAGAACAAAAAATAAGTTTCTTGCAGGTCAAAACCTTACAAAAGAAAATAATTGTAGAGCTGCAAGTAAGACCCACCCAGACAGACAGCAGCTCCTGACTTCCCTGTTTCGTGAAGGACATTTTTCCTCTACTTCTGTGTGACTCCATCTCCTCCACAGAAGCCATAGCAGCCCAGAGTAATTGATGTTGCACAGCAGAACACTGAGGACAGGCCTGCTCTGTTCTCCTTCCTTGGGGGTACAATCTCCAATTCATCTTGGAGAGCAGCTTTTAACAGAGGGCTTGGGGCTGCCCCCCTGCAGTCTGCTCTCAAACTCCCGAGGGCAGGAGACAAGGAGCAAGAGGAAGCCCTGTGGAAGATTTGCAACTTTTATCCCCATTTTTGGGATGGTGACATCCTGCACAAGGAGAGGTCCCAAAATCAGAGCCAGCATGAAGTGTGGCAGGGCTCTAACCAAGCCATTTCATTCAAGTCTCCATTTGTATCCCACACCAGTGCCCCCAGCAAGAGCAGCTCACTGCAACCAGGACACCCACGGCAGGGTGGGAGGGAAGGATGGCCACAATCTTACCCTTCAAATGTTGAATTGAATCTGTGTCTTTAGCCCCAAAATTCACTGTTCTGTAACCCAAATTCCTTAAAGACCTAGGGGGTTAATACTTTTTGAAGTATTATACAGATCAATGTTCACAGACAGATTGTGTCAGACACATTCTTGCCAAAATGCCATTTATTGCAGTATACCTTTACATGGCATACAGATAACCCGATGTTGCAACTTCTGTCAGAACTCATATTTCATTTGTACCACTTAAATAACAGAGAATGTCATGTTTGTTTCACAAACTGTCAGTTAAGACTACCAAAATATACAGTTTTTTCCTTTCCTCCTAACAAAGTTGTGAGGTACAATTGAATTTTACTACTTTATCTTCCTGTGCTTTACAAGAACCTTTTCATAGATAGACCTATCAAACATTTCTACATTCCTATACAAAGCAAAGAATTACAGCTGAAATTAACACCATCTGGTCATTGCATTAACCTATAAAAATCCATTCAGTAAAAAAAAAAAAAACCAAAAAAACAACCAAAAGCAAAACCCATCACGAAGAAATAAACCCAGGATTTTCACAGNCAAAACAACCCTAACAAAAAACCATAATGGTTGTTGCAGCTTTACTTAAAAAAAAAAACAAAAACAGCCAGCTACACATATGCACAAGTTCTCCATGTGCATAAAGAAGAGTTTGGAATCAAGACATTTTGGGTTTTTTTCTTGTGTTTGCAAAGAAGGCACCAATTTTAGCTGCATGGCAGCTCAGGAGTGTTTTATACTTCATTTAAATTACACAGGTTTTTAAGTTTGTCTGTTAACACGCAACATTTATACCAACTGTTGCAATATTGTCCAATATGCTCCCATCATTCCCTCTGGCTCAACAGTACAAATATTTACATCAGTTGTAAACACTCCTCCACCCACCCCATACCTTCTGCACTGAGTGACGAGGAACTGAAGTGGCAAGAAGCTTCCCAAAGGCAGAGCAGCAGTAAGGCTTGGACAGAACACCACACTGGCGTTCGCTCCGCTCGAGATACTCTGGAGCACTCCAGCGAGGCCCCAGTGCCTGACACCTGACAGCACACTGACCACACACACCTCCAGGCATCCTGGCTCTGCTCAGGAGGTGCTTTTCTGCCCTCCCTAGACTGACACCCCTGGAGTGGCTCCTCTCCAAACTGCAGGAACAGCTTCCAAGGAGCCGCTCCGGAGGAGCGAGAGTCAAGCACACCAACTGCTGTATCTGTGTAAAAACTCAGCCTTCCCCAGGCTCATTTCAGATGCTTCTCTACTCCTTAGCTGCAGTCCTGACGTGCTGCTTCCCACCTCCCACCCCCGTGTGCCACGGCACCGTGTGGCACAGAGGGCAGATGGCCGCGGGTGCTACAGCACGGCCCCGCTCACCTGGCACTGCCCGGGGTGAATCACCTGCACAGCACAGCCAGCCTCGACTGGGCACTGGGAAAGGGAGTGTCTGAGATGAGACTGCTTGGAAAAATCTACTTCTTACCTAAGCCAAGAGAGAGAGAGAGAGAAAGAGAGAGAGAGGGTAGTGGGACAGCCCAACACTATTGGTAAAATTAACTCTCCGCTTAGCTTTGGGGTTTATTTTTTGCTGGAGTATGTACCAACTGCTTAGAAGCTGGTTCTGAGTATGAGATAATGCTTCTAAAATATAAGTTATTTTAAACCACGTGACAGTCATTTGTTTACCCTGCCCCTGACACCTCCTTTTGGCAGAGATCAAGTTCAGCTTGATGTTTCATAGGCATTAAGTGCTCCAAATACAGCTGACAGAAAGAGCTAGAGGATAGCAGTGTACCAAATATCTGCCCAGCACAGCCACTTGTTACACTCAAAACACATCTATGAGTTAAATAGGAAAGATCCCTGCTATACAGAATTTGAGCACTGAAAACTGGTTATTCTTGCTAGCCCTTTCCCTAAATATCAAGAGTTTTATACATACAGTGCTCCCTTATCTTCTCCCCACCGCCTGTCCCAGCAGTCTTTAGATAAACCAAAGTGAGTTTAGGAACTTGCAGTTCCAATTCTGTTAAAAAAAAAATATAAAAAAAAAAATTGTGCAAGAAAGCAGGGAATGTTCAATGAATCCAGATCTACTTTGTAGTTATAAAATTTCCAATGGCAAAGTGGTGAGGGCAAATAACCCAATGATCATATGGCTTAAGTTTAATGCAAAGCACACTAGGAGGTCCACGTGCAGGGAGAGAAGAGTCCAAGAAAGATGGAATAAGAAGTGTCCTGAAGATCAATGTTTATGCATAGAATTCCTCTTGTTTGTGTGGTTTTTGGTATCCTCCGTTAGACTGTTTTGGTTCATCCAGTGAATAGCTGCCTTCATCTTTTTTCTTCATTCTGTACAGCATAAATGCAACTAGAAACACTGCAAACACCAAGCCTACAAGTCCTCCAGCAATAACACCTGGAAGGGGAGAAAAAGACACAGATTACTCTAGATGCCATACCAGATAGTGCTACTATGATTTTAAGTTCCAGATTGATCCTTACATGTCCCTGGCTTAATGACTTAAATTAATTTGTCCTTCTGTCCCCTTCTAAACCAAGCACCTGCTCCAATACAGCAGCCTGTCCCAGGGACATGGATCTCCCACTGGGCCATGCTGCAAAGCACACAAGGCTCTGGTGTTCAACCCTGCTAATTTGACTGAGGCAGCAACAGAGAAATTTTATTGTAATTTTTCAGGAGTAAAGGAAGAGGTTTAAACAAAGTTGCAGATAAAGCAGCCACTTCTAGCTGCTATTAGCAGACTAATATTTGCCCCTGTTAGGGTTTTGACAACACAGAATCATCACCCTCATTTCACAGGTCTTACATAAAAGGTTGGCTTCCTTGCTCAGAAATGTATTTGCACAGCTGCAGCTTCTGCTGCCTGGAGACTCCTACAGGAATCTGCTTTTACCAACTAGAAATCCAAAATATCTGGTACCTCCAAGAACTTCTTTTCTGTCCATAATTCCCGAGGCTCCTGCTGCTTTGGCATTCCTCTCAGAGTCGGCCAGTACTTCTGAGTTCTGGGTGGGGATAAAATCCTCTTCTTTAGTCAAGATGAAGTCTCCCTGTTGGGACATACAAAGCAGGTTATCCATGTTTCTCATCATGTCTGTTTCTGGAGACTTTCCAGTGTATTGTTCTTCTCATCTAAACCCCTCCACCAACATAGCCTATTAAACCAATCACTGTTTCTGACAAATTAACACCCGTTCCCACCAAACCAACTTACTACATGCTACTAAAGACATCTCCCTGGAAGGGGTGTCAGAGCTATCAGTCCTCACCGGGTCTCCAGAGCCATCTTCAGAAACCTCCTCCTGTGTAGGAATGACATCCTTTGGAGCTGTGGCTGCAGGGGTGGCAGCGATGTCCCCCTCACCGTGGGCAGTGGAGTGGGGCTCTGGCACATCAGAGCTGGGGATTTTAGGTTCAAGCTCATGGACCACAGCAGAGGCTTCTGAAGGAGTCACATGAACCACGGAAGGGAAGTGAGCAGTGGGGCTTCTCACTGTTGTTGTGACTACACGGCTTGTTGGCTTCCCTTCAGGTGAGCCCAGGATAGATACTCTGTCCTTCACAGCTACAACTGGTTCCTCTGTCACTAGATTACTGGTTGCAGAAGGAGATATTACTTCCTTTTCAGTTCTGCCCTCAATCCCAGGAAATGGCTGTTCACTGAAATCCACTGGTGCTGCCAGTACTGAGGAATTAGTTGATTCTGCTGGGATTTTCCAGGTGTGAGACTGGTCAGTCAGGGGACCTGCAAAACAAAAAACCAAAAAATTATTATCCTTGGGCAGTTTAGATACCTATTAACAGTAATCTCAGGACACTGGTCTAAAGGGGATGCTTAACCTTCATAGTCAATTTGGTTTACATAAACCAAAGTGAGTCTAGGAACTTGCAGCTCCAATTCTGGAGAAAAAATGTTGTGCTAGAAAGCAGGGAACATTCAATGAATCCAGATCTACTTTGTAGTTATAAAATTTCCAATGGCAAAGTGGTGAGGGCAAATAACCCAATGATCATAACAGCAGTTCAGTTTGTAATTCCTCATCCTTTTCAGTGGAATAAGGAAGGGACAGACCAATGTGTTATTCAGCAATACTTTGTTAGTCGTCCACTTCTCCCCAAGGCAAAAGTGCCTGTCTGTTTGGGGTGAGGTTGACAAGGGAAATCAGCTTTCAGTACACTGGCTCCTCAGGGTGGTTATCTGAGTCTTTTCCCATAAACACTTTTATTTGATTCAGAGCAGTCACACCTTCAGTCTCTACTGAATTTGGCACTGATTTCGGGGTCTTAATTTCTGAAGAGTTTAATCTAAAATACAAGCTTGTGGCTGGAAGGAAGCAGAAGGATAGCATGCTTCAGCTTTCAATAGCTTGCTCTTTTCTCACCAGCATCCCCTCAGCTTCAGTACTGAACACCAGAGTCTCTCTCATGAAGTTTAGCAATCGTTTTTACAGACTTTTTCCCCTACCCTAAATCCCCTTTATCACTTATAAAAAACTATGGCCCATGGGAACATGCATACCTGATGAAAGATAAAGTCTGTACATGATACATGTTGGTAGGTTGGGGTTTACACACCCTCAAACATTATCTCCTACCTGCTCATAAAGGGCCTTGTTATGATCTCTCTTCCCCATGAGTGAAGAATCACTCCAGTTTCATAACGTTCTTCACACATCATCTCACACTGGAGCAGTCACATGGATTCTGCCTCTGCTCCCTTTCAAGTCTCCTACAGCTCATTTTCTACTAATTGTTAGTTATCTCAAGGAATACAGGATTAATAGATTAGGCCCTTTCTCTGTTCCCAGCTCTCATATTCTGGGGCAGGTGTGTGTGTGGATTCCTCCCTCTACCCCCCCTTCCCTTGGGTGCTTACTGAGATCTCAGTTGACACATCCTAGAAGGATCAAGCCCTACCAGCACAAGTGCTAATAACTCACCTGCACCTGAACCTGAGAATGTGTCGTCTTCATCACCAGATGAGTCAAGGTCTTCAGGGGGAAGGTTCAGATTTGTAGTTTGCTTTAAACGAAAGAGCAAAGAGATGTGTCAGTGATGAGGTTGAAGTGATCAGACTGCTTGCACAGAGTCCTCTAGAACTTCCTAGACGTCACACAAACTTTTTTTGTTCAGATTGCATTTTTTTCATCTTCCCTTATTCCAGCTCCCCTCCCCAAAAGAGTAGCTCTGGTTAGCATGTTTGGTGTTGGAAAGGTTTTGATGTCTCCCTTCCTCTGCACTCCTTCCAGGCTGCAGTTGGGTGGGGAAAGAAGAAAGCAAGGAATCCATTCAGTTCTGCATGGATGGATTAGCAGGCAATGTTCAGTCTTTACCAGCCTGTTTCAAGTGCTGACTGTTTGTGTCTTCCCAACCACTCCATCTGCAAATCACTGCAATAATTCTAAGGAGCAGAAATGAAGCAGAGGCAAAGTAGTTTGTCTTCTTTCCCTTTCTGACTCAAATACTGTTCACATATCTGAAACTATGGCACCTAGCTGAAAGGAGGATCAAAGACCCTTTTTATTAAGTGTGGGCACTCAAAATAAGTCCAGAGATAGAAGCCAGCCCTCACTGTTGGAGAATAAGCCCTGAGCTTCCTCCATTTACTCCAAGGACTGCACTAACCAGCACTGAAATTCAGTTGCTGAAACAAGAGGCCAAGCCCCTGCTCTATGGCACTTGTTTATCAGAGATACAACACTCAAAGCTATTCAGGATCTCCAAAGATGACAACACTCTTTTAGTGTTTACTAATTTACTAATTACAGAATGATTACTGCATGCATCTCATTGGCCTGTGCTGCATACATTTACTGCTCCTATCACTACCACATGCCTGACTCTCAGCTCATGGCTAGCCTCAGGTTTGTTTCTGCAGGCCTACCATTACTTAACCAGTCATTTTCCCTTCTTAGATTTCAAACCAAAGCCCTCTAAGTCACTTTTTCAAAATTTCATCTTTGACATCCAACTAGATTCCTTGTTTTCACAAATTTTTCACTTCTATCCCATCCTCAAGTCACATTTGTCACCCCTTTCCAGCATTGCCATCTGCAAGTTTAGATGTCACTTTGAATCATCCAAGCTGTGGGATCCCTATGATCCCAAGGAGTGCAAAGTCTCATTTTATTATGTAAAAAAAAGACATATATTCCTGCCAGATTTGCAGCCAGGCTCACTGTATTTTTCTAGCTTGCATTTACATAGTGTCACTTAAAAATGAATATAACATTCATCCTCATCCCAGGAAGAAGTTAGCCAGCATTAGCACGTACTGTCAAAACAACCCAGCTCTATAGTTCACTTTATTACCTACAATGGATGTGCTTACTGGTCTTATCTCCTTCTTATTCTTAAGATACCAGGTTTATCCAGTTATCTCTTCCATCCTTAATACCTTATCCACTCCCTACATTTCCACAGAACTAGTTTTCAAGGTGGTTAACTAGCCCATTAGATTCCACCTCTCTGAAGACAAGTAACCAATTTGCCACCAGCCTATTCAGCCCCAAGATCTCAACCCTTTCAAGGCAATTATTGTAGTTATATGACTTTTTTTTTTATAACAAGAAATTAGGAACAAAAATCCCTCATAGAGACAGATTTTTTTTTTAGCTCTTTTCCTCCCTACTGAAAATAAACCCCCAAAGCACTATTCCTTCAGCTTCTGCAAGCATATTTCTAGAGTGAATTGCCCTTCGATCTCTTGCTTAACTGCAAGTCATGAGGTAATTTTGATTTTAGATTTGTCCCTGCTTGTTTGCACTGTGCTTTTGCACCCTTCCACAGAAACTAGGTCAGATAAGTACTTCCCGTGTGTTTTCCTTCTTGTGTCGAAGGGGGGTGACTCACACAGGCTGATCTCACTGCACTTCAAATATTAAAGAGTACGAGCTGTTGGTGCATAAAGAATAAAGAGAGAACCGCCAGGCTGCCCCAGCCCGGCTCCCTCGCGCCCTTTGCAGCGCCTTCAGAAGATAAGTGAGGCCTTAGCAATCGCACTGTCTTTGTTGATGGAGGGCTAGGGACCATTTTTCTCCCTCACTTCTCACACCAGCAGTGGCAAGCACAACCCTTTGTTCTTTCACTCAGCCTGGCTGAGTGCAAAAGGGAGATGTGTTGCTAAAGGTGGGGGTTGCATTCTCCTCCCAGTGGGAAGACATCCTTGAAGCAGCTAGAAAGCAAATTCTCCAGCTTTTTATTGAAGTAAGGGACTGCCAATACAGCTCAAGATTCTATCACCATACACCTTCAGCTAGGATTGAGGCTACCTTCCTCCTAAATCTGCTTATTCAGGGGTAGTTCATACAGATTTCCAACAACACCTGGACAGACCGATCATCTGCAGACCTCAACAATCCTCCTGAAAGGATTACAGACTGCCAAGAAATAAAATGGCAGCTCTTGATCTTGACCATTGAGCCTGCACCCCTTATCCTTGAGGAGTCAATAGGTGAGGCTTGTTCAGTTGTGCCAAACTTCCCGAGGGAAGCCACCCTGCCCTTGCACCTCCCCTCACACCTGAGCTCTGAGCCTCTTCCCAGGCAAGCTCTGCTTCTCCACAACGTTTGTTATGCACCCGTTTGAGTCCTGGTTTGACTCCTGTGTCTGAGCAGGGATAGTGAGCTCCTCCTCAGAGGAGAGAAGCCCAGAGCAGCCCAGTCTAAACCAATGGACACCCACTGGTGTTGCACTGCAGAGCTGTCCAGCAGCTGCTCAGCACCCACCCTCAAACACTACGGCAGACTCAGACCAGTTCAAGCCCTCCATGATTGGCTGCTGCACTTAAGAGAATGACAGAAAATGTGAATCAGGATCAGTAAAACCTGCTTTCCACAGTTTTATGTGAGAACTCAGTGAAGTTACATGTCCCAGAGGATCTTGTCCTCAGCTGCTCCTCTGGGCATTGTGGCACCTCCCTTTGACCAGGCAAAGGGATCTGAGAGGGACTTTCTTTGGCCCAAATACTCAAGGGACAGTACAGGATTATGCACATGTGGACAGCAGTCAGGATACCCACAAAGTGCTGTAATTTCATGACATCATCCAATTTCATGACACTCGAGCATTAAGGAATATTTGCCCAATTTATGTAACTGTATGGTTATATAAAGGAGACATTTCTTGCTCCATAAATTACAGCTTCATTGAGCATAAAAGATGGTAAGCTCCCCACAAAATGCAAGTACTGCAGAAAGGCCATGCTTCTACAATGACCTGCTGCTGAAGGATTTCAGACACAGCAAGGTTAGAAAACATTGACTCAGGACAGCATTGGAAGGGACTGAACTAATTTGGGTTTGCATCAGGAAGACAGAACGTGCTGTTCAAACAACAAACACCTCATGGTCAAGGTTTTTCCATGACCTTTTATTGAAGCTGACTTACACCAATGGGAAAGGTTTTGATTAGCCAAGAGGATTAGGGGCACAGAACACTGGGTTATGCTATCATACAAAAGAGCTGAAAATAATTCCAGCTTAAAGCAAGCTTACTCTACCTTGCAGACACTGGATCCTTTGAAGGATCTCTGATGGTAGCTCATCTACTCTAGCAAAAAAAAAAAAAAAAAATCTTTGCATTCATATTTAGCGCCTACATCATGTTGCTTTTTTACCATTTAACAAGCTTGTATGATTTTGCTGGGGTTTTTTTAGTGGTTCAGACAGCTGGTTGGAAATACTTGTCCAGTCCTTTTGATTTGCTGCGGCTGAATTCAGTTGCATGTGAGGGGTAACATTTTTAATCGTATTTTTGATATGTTTTAACCAGTTCTCATTAACCAGTGGAAAACCCTCTTCCACAAGCATCAAAGCAGCCTGTTTAGGGGAAACCCTGGGGTGACTGTTAGCTTCTGCTCTTGCTGAGCACTGTATTGTTGCAGAACAATAGTTATTCAGTTCTGCTGGGACAACCAGAAAGCTCCTTAGTGGCATCTTCAATTTAATCAACAGTGGGCCAGGCTTTCACAACTCATTAGCAATATTATTGAATCCAGAAGGCTGACATAGTCCCGACTTTTTTTTTCTTTTTTAAAGTATCACTTTTAACTATTCTTCAGTCTTCATCTTGGTCCGTGTCAAAACATGAGTCCTTCTGGGCTTATCCCATCAGCTGCTACAGAGCTCCCTCCTGCTACAGCAGAGATCTGAAGCACTCTCTGATGATGAGGGGGAGATTTGTTGTTGATTAGTTGATCTAACCCTGCCCCAAGTGGGAACCACATTTATTTAATTTGATACATGCAAAAGGAAAGAGCTTTTCTCAAATTGCTCTTTGAGGTAAGCAAAACCACTGGCTCTGCCACAAGCTGCTACAAGCCCTTAACTAGATTAAGGATGATTTGTATCCAACTCTTATTAATCCAGTTAGTGATCTGCAGTGTAAAAAACAGTTGAAATCCTCCATTATCTGAACAAAGCTGTTAAATTTGCACATTTATTTCTCCTAATAAATCCTTCTTACTCAGCTGAAAAGAATGAACTGTAATGAGCTTTCCCACCTGAAACTCCTCCCCAACCATCCTGTGAGAGTATTCCAACTGCATGGGAAGGAAAGCCAGTAGTTTGTTCTTGTTTAAGAGATATACAAGAGCAAGACAATCATTTGCCCTGTAATTTGGCTACAATAGAGCATCTAGAAGAATACTTTCACAAGGATTTGAAAAATTAATTCTTAAATAAACTCAAACAGAAAGGCTTGTCTTCCACCTTTTCCTACTGAAGAGAAGGAATGCTATTTGAGGCACAGAAGCCTGAAGAGCTTCTAACCTCAAAGTAATATTGGTATTAGTGTGGGGGGAAGACAAAACCACCTGCTGAAGGAAACTTTAGCTTTGTTAAACCTTGATATTCTGCAGTTAATAGCCCACGCACAATTAACTCCAATCCCAGATGTTCATGGTCGGGAGACAGCTTAAATAGTAAAGGGAGAAAATTTAAAAAGAAAACCACTTAGCAACCAAAAAAAAAAACCCAAAACCAAACACGCATATAAAAACCACCATCAGCATCCTCACCCATCCCCCTTCTTTTACAGACTCTGGAATTAAGTTGGTCATTCTCTTTTAACAGTCAGTCATAAATTGTGGAATAGCAGAAAGAGAGCTGATGCTTTTATATGGCAAGTCAAGAGTGAAGCTTGCATGCAAGCTTATTACATCAGAATTCAACAGCAGTGTGGCACCACCTCACCTAAATTCCCTTACAGTTGTTTCTCCTGCTACTCCAGGGCTCAAAATAAACCCAGGTGCTCTGTGGTGATCATGTAGGTTAACAAAGTGTCTCTATTCCTAGAGGAGCCAAAGATGCAGACTAACAGCACAGGCCAAAGAGCACAAAGACAGTTAAAAACCACCCCACAAACAGTCCAGGGGCTTGACAGCCTAGATTTAAGCACTATTTTATCCCAGGCTAGTGTTCCAATCAAGGACTGCCTTGATGACAGGGGTGTTGGAACCAGGTGATCTTGATGGTCCCTTCTTACCTAAACCCTTCTGTGACTCTACAAACTAAGTCATCAACACTTCTTACTTCCTAGTGCCCTCCCTGTTTCTGATGGTGGTGCTCCCCTGTGCCCTCACCAACCTTTTAATGTGTATCAACAAGCTTCAGCATCCCCACCTTCCACCAATCTGTGTCACTCAGAGCAAGGCTAGTGAGCAGCTCAGAGGGTGCTCCTTCCAAAGAGAAGAAAGTGGAAAGCAAAGGGTGCTCTTCTGTTCAGCAAGGCAAACACCATTTCAGCAGAAAGGGGCAAGTAAGCCAGTTAATCTGGCTGCTTGTCTATCAGATCATTATTAGTGTAAAGAAATATGGAAAATCTTGGTCAGTTGCATTCTTACTCCTCTTCTATTTTTGTCTGGTTACTTGAGAGAGAAACTATCTTTGAGGACAAAGTCCTGGTTGTGTTTGAACTCCCTGACCATCACACAGTAGTTTCCTCTTGGCACTCAGCTCTCAAAGGCAGCGAAACACCTTCCAGTAGCTGCTCAAGATAGGATGAGAGCTCTTAGGATCCATTCCACCATGGGCAGAACAAAACAGACTGTAGACTGCCCACTGTTCAGGCTTTGATCCTCCCTTTCTTCAAGCTGTAGGAGCATACCCTGATCCTTTGCACAAGATGCAGTGGCCAGGGAAGAGCATCCAGCTACTCCACAGGCAGAGCAGTCAGTGCCCCAATGCTTCCAGAGGCTCCACACTATTGCTCAATCAGCTTTACATTTTCTCTTCAGAGTGACAGGGCAACTTTTTTAATTAAGTGGGGCAGAAACACAGTAATCAACATGCCAAGAGCGAAGATGAACCAGCCTGTCGCCATCAGGTTGAGTTTCACGTTGTACAGCAGGGCCCTTTTAACTCCCACCTCCCACAAGAGCATGTCACCTCATGCTTCCTGGACCATCCCCTGCATGTCTGTCTGTGCACTCTCATGGTGAACCAGATCAGGGAACTGGTCCTGTTAAACTAAACAAAAGGAAGAAATAAAAAAAAACAGAAAAGCAAAGGAAAAAAACAACATAAAACCAAACAAAAAGAATAATAAAAAAAAAAAAACCTAAAAAAAACCCCAAAAACAAAGTAGTAAAAGACGGTAAAATATCATGCAAAGAATTTTCCAGCAGGACCAGTTTCCCAATCCTACTCAGTGCATGAATGCACAAGTGTTTGTGTTGGCACAGGGCAGAGTGTGGCAGCCAGGGCTGCTTAAGCACTCACACAGACTCAGAGCCTGCATTCTGGGATGCTGACACTCATTCCCCAGCCCAACATGCATTATGGAAATGCACATCACCAGACTGCAGGCAACACACAAATCAGAGGCTGACTCAGAGGGCCACACAGGTTCATACAAAAATGAACAAGGACAGGGGCTGTAGGAAGAGCTCTCTTCTGCAGCGTTTGCTCACGATGGATAATGTTTGTTCCAAGGTCTGACAGGAGTGCTTCTGAGTCCTCCCAGTCCTCCTGGGAGTAGCAACACACAGTAGCAAAGGCTAGACAGATGTCTTGTTCAAACAGGAGCAGTTCTACTTTCATCCCGGGCTGCCTGAACTTTACAGGAGGCCCAGTGCAATTGCCATTTATTCCTGGACAAAGAGTACATATCAGAGAAGGCTGAGCAAAGCTGGAATAGCTGGAGCCCCAGAGGGCTCTGGATTGCTCAGCAGGGGAAGCTCATGGCTGTGCTCATGCAGCAGGGACAGCACACCAGCTGTGCACGGGAGCCCTCTGTGCCAGGAGTGCAGAGCACTGCGCCAGTTCTGATGCAGAAGAGCTCAGCTGCCTCTCAACTCCCTCTCAGCCAGAAGCCTGCTCAGTCCCTCAGCAACACAGAGAAGCAAGTTACAGCTTGTGCTCCTGCTTTTTCACCTGGACAATCTATCAAACAAGAAAGTTACTACACACCGCTTCCACTCACACCAACCTGCTCCTTCCAGTCAGGCAATGCAGTCCAGGCCAAAGACTGAATCTCACCACAGATCCACACAGCCACAGATGTGGCACACAACTCTGTATCAGTGACAGGCTGTCACAATACAGCCAAAAGTGGGGTCCCTTTTGTCTCCCATGTTCAAGGCAGTCCATGCTTTGAAGATGCAGTCTAATGAGAAAGCTCATTTCCCTGCAGCTAATCTCATGAGAAGCAGCCAGTTTAGTTTTATGTTATAAACCACTTTTCTTTAAAGATCCTTCCCTGCAGCTCTTTAACATACTTGATAGTTCAGGCATTTGTTTCTTGAGCTAGCACAAGAAAGCCGCAGCCAATGTATAAGCTCTAAGGGCTGTGCAAAGTAGGTGCAGCTCACTGAGGCCATCCATCCTGGGAAATTAATTTCAATCTACCAAAGGCTGGCTAGAGAGATGATCACTGAGCTGCCCAAGTCAAGACCAGGCAAACCTAGCGTGTCTCAAAACACTGACTGAAAGTCACCAGCACTTCTTACTTCCTAGTGTAGAAAAACCAGCAGAGAAGATTCATTCTTACAGCAACAGCCACTTCATCTGCTTGTTTAGAAAGGAAGACCAAGAATTGCTTGGTTTCAGCAGAGGCTAGAGGTGGGCCACCAATCCCTGAAATCTGACAAAGTAAGGCTAAAGAGGGGAGCATGCTGGCAGGCAGAAAGTCTTTATCAAATGGAAACCTGTGCAGCAGAGGACTCCAGCAGCCCAAACCACATTACCCATGCACAGTGGTAACTACAGCACAGATAAATGTGACCCTCTTGCCAGCAGAAGAAATTAGATGTGACAGTATCTAAACATCTGCTGCCTCTTCCTCCTACACACACAGGCCCAGCTGTGGAGTTTGGGTGAGAAAGAGCAACTCACCTCACACAAGGCATCAGCAGCCTGGACTTTGCAGTGCTGCCTCCAGCACATATAAACACACTGAGCTTATGTCTTCAGCATTCCTTGCCTATTATTCCCAACCAGCTGACCTGTGGTGGAGGCAAATTCCTTTCTTTGCCCCATCTCTCAACATCCACTCACCCTGTTCAGCAATCACCACTGAGGACTGTCATTGCAGTTACACTTGCTACAGATCTAGAGCTTCTGACAAGTGCAAAAGAGGGCTTCAGATTGCCTGATTGATCCTTAACAGCATGTGTGGGCTGGAGAAGCCAGTCTCCTCTCTCCACACACCTAAGAAACCACCCAGCTCCCAGCAGAGCAAACCAGTTGGCATTGCAGCCCTGAGGCTGCTGACGAGCCCAAGGCTGGGTTTGAGGGAAGAGCTGCAAGGGCGAGTGCCCCTTTGTTCCATTTGGGATTGGCTTCTCCCAGCAGCCCTGTGAGCTCCACGTGGTCAGTGTGGGGCTGTCAGCCACATGCCAGGACCCCGAGAGGCTCAGCCCTGCACCCTCCTCATGCCAGGATCCCGAGAGGCTCAGCCCTGCACCCTCCTCCTGCCAGGACCCTGAGAGGCTCAGCCCTGCACCCTCCTCATGCCAGGACCCCGAGAGGCTCAGCCCTGCACCCTCCTCCTGCCAGGACCCTGAGAGGCTCAGCCCTGCACCCTCCTCCTGCCAGGACCCTGAGAGGCTCAGCCCTGCACCCTCTTCCTGCCAGGACCCTGAGAGGCTCAGCCCTGCACCCTCCTCCTGCCGAGGCTGTGGCTGCAGGACAAGGCATGAGCCCACAGCACACCAGTGTCAGGACATGGCAGAGGCAGTTCAAGGACTTTGGTCCCACGGGAGCACAACTTGCTCTTGTCATCTTCAGCCATTCAGCTCAGCAAGTGCCAGCTCAGAAACCAGAGGTGTGGTTATAGGAAAGCAAGATGTGGTCTGCGGTACCTCAAGCCTTCAAATTAGGGTGGTGGCACCCTCTGCATCATTGATGCCTCTCAGCAGCACCCGAACATGTGTGCCTCTGGCCCAGGGAAGCCTGTCACCTGGAGACAAATGCTGTGCAATTTGGCTGGTGGAACTACTACCCATTTCCAATGAGCTCCATGCCAGCTTTTATGTGATCAGCAAATCACCAGAAGCAGTGCTACAGATGCACAAGTGCTCTGAACTGAGCAGATGTGGTCCCAGAAATCAAAAACCATCTCATCACTATGCTACACAGTATTCTGAGGGGGAAAGAAGCTGTTCTGCTCCACCTGAGGAAGGGAAGCCAACATGCAGCCAGGAACAATTGTCAGACAGGAGTAAATGCATCAGCCCTCAGTGTCCAGAGAGGAAAAGACTCAGGTTCTTACCTCAAGAGTTTCCCCCTTCTCCACCATAATTCCAGCAATTAGATAACGTGAGATATGCCAAGGAGCCAGGAGACAAAGCTATAAGATTTCTTGAAGGATCACAGAAGCATCTTCAGTCTATTACTGATACATACATGTTTCTAATTTGAGCAAATTGCTTGCAGTGCTATGCTAAATTAGTGAAATCCAAGTTTCAGATAAAAATCTCCAGTGTACCAAACTAAGAGCTTGTACTTAGGGCAGGACTTGTGCTTCCTAGCAGCTAGGATGTTGTTTAAACCTCAGCAGAAAAATGAACTTGCAACCCTGGAATACCAAAGGTCTCAGTTAAAGCCATTGGTAAACTTAAGTGTGACAACTTAAACTTACAAATACTTGGCCTTACAACAACCAAAAAGTTGAACAGGTGTTCCAAGTAGTTACACAGAGTTACAGTGGAACTGCTCAGATAATGTTTTATAAGAGGATATATCCTACAGCAACTGAATGTGCACAAAACAGCAAAAGTTACCTTCGATTTGCTTACTCTTCAGTGACAGAAACACCTGCCACCTGCAAGGCCTGTTGCTTTCAACCTGTTTGATCTTCCCAGCTGATCTGCTCACAGTCTAACTTACAGAACTTACATCAGCTCCTTCATATCATGACAACAGCCCAAGACAAGGCCTTCTTGATTGCTTTTGTGAAAACTCCACATTTTCTTCAGAGGGATGCAAACTGAAGTCTCCAGTGGTGGTGAAATAATTTTTTGCTAAGAATCTGTATTTTCCATACACACATTCCAGATGTGTTCCCTTGGAATGCTGTATCTCATTATAAACCTCACACTCAACTTCTCAGCTGCAGCATCACCACCAGCCCCCACTGAACCTCCACTGCAGAGCTGATGGATCAGGGGACTGGAAGCACCCAGAAGGAGCTGCCTGGCTTGAACAGGCACCAATGCAATTTCTCTCACATGTGCACACCAGATGGCAGGACCAGGGACATCCCCAAACCTGATCCCTTGGTGCTGTTACTTGTCAGTCTGGTACAGAAGACCTTGCCTATTTGCAAGGAAGCTACAGAAGCAAAACTTGAAGCTACAGCAGCAAAATGAGCCAAGAGTTGGCATTCCACAGCACCCTTCTGATTGGGTCATAGCTAAGCTCCAACCAGTTCTAAGGGACTCTGTTCTGGCACAGCAGCCAGCACCAGTCTGTTAAGAATGAACTCATGAGTCACAGCCAGTGGCTGGGCTCACACAGACCATGCAGGCAGCTTTACATTTGGGGTTTGACCCAATGCAAGGCAGTTCCTGCATCTTGACAGGTCTTACACTAGCACACAGTGGACTCAATGATTCTTGTGGAGCTCCAGTTCAGTACATTCTGTGATTCTTGGTGGTTTTTTTATGTTTGTTTCTATAGCTCACCATTGCCAGCTTAGATCTGATGAGATCAAGTCTCTCCCTACATTATGAGGCATTCTATCACATTTGTTTTAGCCACAGGATCTCAGTGTTGACTAAGCCAAGGTTGTTTCTAATGCAGGAGTCATCCCTGCTAACAGATGCAGTTATACCACCATGACTAAGCCATTCACTGAAGGACTGAAACATCTCCACCACATGCAGGAGGCACATCTCAGAGCAGGAATACCCTGTTCCCCTATCCCAAGAGTCTTCTCAAAGAGCCACTTTCACCATTACCCCCTCCTTCTATAACAGTGCTAGCAGCTCCTGAGGAAAAGCATCATACAAGTGTTTTGGGTGCTACTGGTCTCCTTGGAATAAGCAGCAGTAGCTCAGATGGTCTTGGGGCACAGCTGGACCACATTTCACTGAGTTATTCTAAGGTAGAACATGGTTCAGACTGCGTGGATTCCCTTTGAGAAGCATACATGCTCACACTGGAGCACACAGCCAGGGATCTACCCATATGAAATGGCACAGATCAACCTCACAGCCCTTCCTCCTAGGACACAAAGGTTTTTGTGCTCAGATTTACAACAGCATTGCTAATCCTGCACATACTACAAACTTCCAACAGCAGTTGCCCCAATCACAGTCAAATTATGCAACACCTCAGTGAGATTATGAGAGCTGGCTGGTGTACTTCCCTGCTGAGTCACAAGGGTGTTGAAGTATCATTTCAGTGATGAAGCACAAAATGAAATCCTCCCATCAGAAACAATCTTAAAAAAAACCTGCTGCTGCAATTGTGCTCCAGTCACCTATTGTTGCATTCATTTAATTAATGGACATTAGGCATTTCTTGACCAAACACCTACTGGATTAAACTAACTCTGACCCAGTCACCCAGTTACAGTTTCACACCACATCTGTACAGCAGAGCCTTGAATGAGAGACTGTTACAAAGGCAAGACAAATCAGAGCTTCCTTTCGATCTCAGCTGTTAACCAAGTCTCACATCATGCTGTCATTTTGGGTATACAGCTTGTTCACCTGTCTTCCCCACAGCCTTCTCTCAGAGCAGCCACCAAATCAGGCAGGGAGGTTGGAGTTTAGTGGGAGGTGCTTGTGAGCTCTGGACGCTCTCCTGCCTCATACGGGCAACTCTAAGATTTTAAGTTGTGATTTGGAAATTCCTGTGTTTTACACATTATACTGTAAAGGGACAAGAGACACCACTAATGCCAAGTCAATAACACAGCAATAAAATTGCAAGGCAAGGTGAATGCTTTACTACCAAGTTACTCCTAGCACATGTCCTCGAGTTCAGACTGTTTCTGTCAAGAGGTACCATCAGCATAGCCAAGATGTCACGTTACAACAGATCAAACTTGTAAGACACTGTTCAAACTTCACTAAGGGGAAGATATTTCACATACATGAATAAACTTCTGGGTCTACCCACTGACTGCCAACTCTAACCAGCACATTATCCCTCTAAATAAAGCAGCATGAAATGCTGAAGGACCAAGACTAAAAGCACAGGCTGAACCACTGGCATGTACCAGCACCATCACAACACTGAATGCTCAGGTGTGGAGTATTCACCTCATAATCTTCAGATGAAGGATTACACAGATATACTTGCTCACCTCTCTGAAGTATCCAAAACAGGTTCACTTTCAAACAGAAGAGTTGTGATCCTCTATTGTGAACTTTCACTTTCTTTTACTGGATACTGCAGTTTTCTCAACTTCGTAATATTCTGGGCCTGCAGCCAGAGACCCACTGGCTACATCCTACTAGTAAGTTAAATAATATCAGAGAACATCCCCAGGCATTAGAACACAACCAATACCATCATATTACTGGAATGATTTATGGCATAGTTTTAAGCCTTGCCAACCAGCATGCCCCCAAATAAGCACAGGAAGGTTCTCAGCAGGCAGTCTGGTGAGGGGGGGTGCATTATAGAACAGGCCAGAAAATTAGATTTCCTACACAATTGTGACTAACATTTAAGCTGACACAAGGTGCCGTGTGCTTTACTGTACTGGGTTTGCATGGTAAGATTCTGGTAGCAGGGGGAATAGTGGAGTGGCTTCTCTAACAAGAAATACCTTCCCCCATGCTCAACAGAGCCAGTGCCAGCCAGCCAGGACAGACCCACTGCTGGCCAAGGCTGAGACCACCAGTGACAGCAGCAGTGCCTCTGGGATAACACAGTCAAGGAGAAAGAGGTTATTGCACAGGAGTAATTGCAGCCAGGGAAGAGAGGAGTGAGAATATGTGAGAGCAGCAGCCCTGCAGACCCCATGGTCAGTGCAGAAGGACAAGAGGATCTCCAGGCCCCAGAGCAGAGATTCCTGTGCAGCCCCTGGTGACTCTCAGGGGAGCAGAGATCCACCTGCAGCCCAGGGAGGATCCCACAGAGCAGGGGGATGCCCAAAGGAGGCTGTGACCCCATGGGAAGCCCATGCTGGAAGAAGCTCCTGGCAGGACCTGTACCCACAGCAGACCAAGTTTGCCAACAGGACCTGTGACCCTGTGGGGGACCCAAGGTGGAGCAGCCTGTTCCTGAAGGACTGCATCCCATGGAAGAGATCTGGACTTGAGCACTTGATTTAGATCTGCAGCCCGTGGGAAGGACTCACATGGGAGAAGTTTGTGGAGATTATCTCTTGTGCAAGGGACCCCACACTGGAACAGGGGAGGACTGAGGATACTCCCCCTGAGGAGAAGAAGCAGCAGAGACAACGTGTGATTAACTGACCACAGCCTTCACTCCCCATCCCCTTGAACTCCTGGGGGGAAAAGCTCGAGAATTTGGATTAAAGTTAAGCCAAAACAGGAAGGAAAAAGAGGACAAGGTGTTTTTAATATTTGGGTTTACGTCTCATTATCCTACTCTGAGTTGATCTGTAATAAATTCAATTCATTGCCCCAAGCTGAGTCCATTTTGCCCATGATGGTCACTGCTGAGGGATCTCTCCCCATCCTTATCTCAACCCACAAGTCTTTTGTTATATTTTCTCTCCCTCTCCAGCTGAGAAGGGCAGTGACAGAGCAACTTTGGTTGCCAGAGTCAACCCACCACGCTTACAAGCACCAGTGTAGGAACACTTGGTGAATCTTTTAATCCCTTCTGGCTGAATGCTGGGTGGGGGGAGGGCACACTGAGCATATATCACTTTTGAGCTACCAGAGTAATAACTTCTAATTATTCATATTCACATCTTCCAGTGTAGGAAGAGGCTCAGTAGTGTTTCACAGCTCAGTGTAACTACAACTGCAGACTGGGGAACGTTCTGCAGGTTAAACACACTTCAGAGGGAGCCGGTGCTGCTGCAGGATTAAGCCAGCAGCTTTCCTCTGCAGGCCATGAGTCAGTCGATGTGAGAGCACGATAGCACTGCACTCCTTGCCACTGCCCAGACATGCCAGAGTCAGCCTCTTTTGTTCCGTGCTTTGTTCGCTGATGGGAAAGTAGTCACGATCTAGATGATTCCTCCGTTAGGACAGAAAGAGATTTAGAAGTCAAAGCTGTCTAGCTGCAGGCTGTCGGGCAAGTTTCGATGCAAGCCTCACCACTTTTCCACTGCATGTAGGTGCCACTTACACGCTGCTAGAGACAGTGAGGTGGACAAATCTCATTTGTCCATCAAATCTGCTGGTGTGAGAGTCTCTATCACTGCTTCATAAGCAACAGAGCACAGTAAATGAGTGAAGAATATCACATATATTAGCATCTGTATTACATACAAATTCAAGAAAGCTTTGTGGTTCCTGTATTTTGGTATCTTACCCATCAGCTTTCTGACTGAAGAAAGCCTGGACTCTGTCCCTAAAGAAGATCCCTATTAGCTGGTCAATGGGATAACAGGTTCTCTCCTCTGCAGATGCTTTTACCAGACTGATGTTTGGGGAGCTCCTGAGGCTGTGCATAGGTATCAAATCTCCCAATCACCATGCTAGGGCCAGGGCACACAGCCTCCAAACTCTGCTGTCAGCTGGATAACAAGCAGCACATGACAGCTACAGATGTCTCTCTATAAATATATACATACCTCTATTTGTATTTCTCCACTCTTCTGATGTCAAAGCCTAGAAAAAGGCAGCATGGGATCCTGTTCTGTGACAGGAAAGAGCCAGGTAGTCTCTTCCTACAGCACTGTAGCTGCCAGCTCTGATCCCCAGAGAATATACAAAGGCTTCCTACCAGCACAGCCACAGCAGCATCACTGCTATGACAAGGAGCTTCACAAGAGCTCTCATCTGGAACTCGTTACGTTAATCACCACTTGCTCTCTAGAAAGCAGGCTGGCTCCACTCACCCCTGCCCACCTCTGGCTTCAATCTACAGTCTGCTCCTCCAGTAATCCCTGTATGCAAGGGGCTGGGCCGGAGCTGCTGCCTGGCTCTGGCCAGGATGTGTACAGCCACCAGCAATAGAAACTAATTAGCAAGAGCTTTCCTGTGTACAGCACAGGACAATCATGGTCTGCAGTGCTGGCCAGAAAGCATTTAGCACACTCCCCTTCCAAGTGGAATGGAGTTCAAGTTTGCCTGCATTTAAAAGAGGCAATAAGCCCCTCATCACGTGGCAGAAGCAGACAAAGAGCAACCCCCAATCTCCAGCTATGGTTTGTGTGTGCTCAGGTGATGGAGCCAGTGCACTCTGAGGAGCTGTTATGTGAACTGGCTGTACTTTGCAGAAGGTTGGCTGACAGGAGAGTGTGCCTGGGACTGCCCACAGCCAAAAATCAAGACTGTCAGCCTTTGCTTCTCTGACTGGCACTGAAGACATTGCACAGACAATGTAGAAAAGCTACACAGTGGAGTATGACAATGAGAGTCCCCATGCAAGGCAGGATAGCCATGAGTACTTTAAGTTGGTTGGCAGGCAGTTTCCCATGTTATATCAGCACCCTTGATTTAGTCAGGAGTTGTTCTGAAAGAACAATCCAGAAGACCTTTCAGTTATTAGAAAAGCCTGAACACCAAGACACAAAAATGAGTGGACATTAAAGTTGCAAAAACACAGACTATAGAGAATATAGTTGTGCCAGAGAGCAGAGCAGCAAGACAGAGGTGAAGCAGCAAGAGTTCTTCAACTGATAACACCCCAAGGAGTTTCTAACTGGAAGCCTAGAGGGGAAAGCCATGACTTACAACACCTCCATGACTCAGTTACTGCAGCTCCAGTGACTCAACGGGAAGTTCTATTGCCAACTCCATCCAGATCCCACTAAAACACTGGTTTCCATCCAGCAAAGCAAGCCTCACTGGTGAGACTGGTCTCAGCAGCAAGATACAAACATTACAGTGGAGCATGGCAAGGAGCCCAAGCTAACAGACTCCATTGGACCCGTGCCGGTTCCACAAGACCCAGAACGCCGACTGCAGCCAAGCACTGCTTGAGAAACAGAGAGCTTGGGAAACCACCACATTAGCAGATGTTGCCCCACAAGAGTTGCTTGTAGGAGGTCCAAATGTAATCTCACCTTGAGGTGAGGCTTCACAGAGCAGTAACTTTTCCAGCAGACAGTGCACTGTCCCAGGTTTCTAGCCAGGCCAGATAAGGCTCCTTGCTGCGGTACACCAGTAGCCAGCAGAGCAGCAGTTCAGGTGAAGTACACTCCTCAGCCCTAACTTAGAGACCTGTTAACAAAGCTGACAGCACCCCAAAGGAGGCACCACACGCCTTCTGCATTTAAGAGTATCTTCTCAGCTCAGAGTTGAGCCGATAAGAAACATCAGAAGTCCTTGCACTGCTGGTCAGAACAACTTCCCCACTGTAAATTCACTGCCTATATCAAAGTCTAGGGAGTAACAAAAGCTCCTCATATTTAATCCAAAAATAAACAGTGTCTTTAAATATTACAACACTCTGATGCCTACTCAACAGCTCACAACCATCNGCTGATATATATTCTGCTCACTTCAGAATGCTGAGACAGGACCCAGCTATAATCCCTAATTTCTTCCATGACCTTTAGCAGAACAAGACTACAGTCACACTAGAACAGGAGAGAGCTGCTCTTCTAGCCAGCTGCTGATGTTCTCCACTGCTCTGCTAGTTCTCTTGGCAGGAACAACACCTGTCCACTCTGTTTGTTCATGGAAAGAGTTACCATAAATTTCCACAGATAAAAAGTCCATCACTTTGAGCTAAATCGGTCTCAAATAAAGGCACCAGACTAAAGGTGTTTGTGCTCCTCTCATAGGCAACTTGAGATCTAGCCAAAAAAGCCCTGACAAAGCAACTCACCTTGGAGTAGACGTGCAGGAGCTGGTCAGATAATCGCTCTCTTTGGCTCCACTGATTACATCGCCTTGACTCTAATGAGGGCTTAAGCACCCAGCACACACAGACACCTACATTTAGGTGCCTGGCTGAACGCTGTCCTGAGGGACTAGTGCCATTTGAACACAGCAAGCCCATCAATCTTCTGCTGTCATGGAGCACTGTATTAAACATCTTCTACTCTTTATTATCTCAAAGCTATTAGGATGAAAACACTAACGCTGCAATGCTGATGCACTGCCATTTTATGATTGGCAGCACCTACTCAGGAAAAGGCCCCGTCTTCTCTCTCCCAAAAAGCTCCCTCCTCCCTGTAAGGAGGCCTAAAATCCCAGCTCCTCAGATGCCAGAAACAAGTGTGGAATGTCCCTCTCAGAGGTATCAGTACGGTTCTTGGACACAGGAATCACTTCAAACAAGGTTAGGACAAAGTATTTGTATACAGGCCACCTGGAGACATCTGAGTACAGGCAATGCAAAACACATACTTAAAATGGACCGATTCTGCTGCTAAAACAGCAGCCTACATTTCAGGTTTGTGCACTAACTTAATTTTAGAAGGCTTACAGGTTTCTTGCACTTGCTGTAACTTGTCTCAGGTTGTTAGAGAGGATTGTTTGTTTCCAGAAATTTCAGAGTGCTGCCATTAAAAATGTTAGCTCTTCTCACCACCTGAAACTGAGAGGAACCCGGAACAAAGACTACAAAACTGCACTGGAACCCCCCTTACACCACACAAATTCCAGCTCATTAGCCACTGCTCTACTCAGAGCTGACCAGATACAGCAGTCACCATTTCACCAGGAGGTGGCCACCAGCAGGTCAGTGTTCAGATGGAGAAGTTCTGTTTACAGTGCTGGATGAATATTGTGACATGCTCTGTGCATGCTATAGAGGAAAGTGCTTCCTCCTTATCCACTGCCTGCATTCTTAACAAGCAAGCTAGATTGCCTAATTTCTTCTAATTAGTTTACGTTCAGATAGGAATGACATCACCTTTGGAAAAACATTTGGCCTGCTCTGCTCAGCTTGTGTCAACCACCAGCATGCACCTACTCCAGACAGAACAATCAGAACCCTCCTTCTCTCACCCTGTGGGCTGGATTGCCCCCTGGCCCCCTGCAGCAGGATGTGCATTTTGGCTCAGTTGGCTTCGTGGCAGCGTTACACTCTGTAAAAGTTTCCGTTTGAGAGAATAACAAGGATAAAATGTTAAAATGGTAAGATGTATCAGCCTTCTAATTTCAAGGAAGTCCATGCCCCCGTCATAACAACAGAGGACAATTACTCTCACAAGGAGTGTTTTAAGCAATAAAGTGTCACCTTGAAGACCAGGAACCTCCCCAGTCATTCCTGCAGGTAAGAACACTCAGGAAGAAAACAACAATTGTTCAAGCCACTTTCTTACTCCTGTTTATTATTCCCATGACAATATACATAGATGAGCCAAGTTACACAGCAAGAGCCAAGGGCCAAGCCATGTGCCAGCAGCAGTGGCATCCATCCCAACAATCAGACCACCAAGAACCCAACACAACCATGGCAATGCCCACAGCACTGCAGCCTGGCAGATTCAAAGTACTGGGCAAGGTCACTCTGCTTCTGTGTCAAACACAAGAGGTTTTCAGCCACTCAATGCAAAATCATAGTTATTCCAGATGGGTGGGAAAAGCAGCATTGACATTTTGACATAGGGAAAAAAGCCATGTGATCACCAGAAGGGAAACAGACTCAGTGCTGAGTCACCCTGGAGAGCCCCAGGGACTCTGTGCTCACCCTTGAAACCCCTCGATCTGCAGTGCCACCCAGGCCTGAGTGTCTCATAGGCACAGGAGAGCTCCAGACGAGGATTTACTTCATGTCTTTATCACTTCTAGTAAGAAATATTTATCACAGGGGAATTTTATCCAAATACAGTACAGAGGCTGCAAATTAACTGCAGTTTTCCCACTTCATTAAGCAGAAGCTTACTCAGAAGTTGAGAGCAGAGCCTTCCTCCAATGGAACAGTGCTGCCTACACTCACATGTTTGTAATTTTTACAGCGACTCACTGCCATGTGGGCTAGGAGGGTCCATGTCCAGAGCTACAGGCAAAGTTCACAGACAAAATGGTATAGCAAAACAAGAGGGATTTCGAGCAGCTCAGATCCCACTGTGCACTTTGTTCTGCCACTCCTTATCCGACTGGTGCTGCAGTTCATCCCTAGGCGAGTTTTAAATCAATCATTTCAGAAAGAAAAAAAAAAAACCCACCAGTTTTACTTTGATGGCCCTGCCTGCTCAAACTACCTCATGCTCCACTTTTTCCTCCTAACTCATCCAAAGGGGAAGGCTCCACAACCGGAGCACACTCAGGCCTGGTGGGGGGCACATGGAAAGCAAAGAAGCGTGTCCCTCATTTCAGAAGAAAGGGATGGGACTGCGGCTTTATGCCCCTCGAGGGGCGGCCACAAGGCCTCGGACCGCACACGGGGCTCGGCGGCGCCTAGGCTGCCAGCACAGACCTGGAGCGGCGAGCACAGCCGCACTTCACGGGGCTGCGGGGCCGGGTTCCCGCGGAAGGCGCCGGCGGGCGGGGCGGCGGCAGGAGCAGAGCCATGCCCTGTCCGCGGATGACACCTGGCGGCTCCTGCGGCGGGACCAGCGCGCCCCACGGCTCCGGGCCGCCCGGGAGCTGCTCCCGGGACACGGCAGCCGGGACAGGCCTCGCTGCCGCGGGGCCACCACGCTCCGGGGAGCGGGGCCAGGTCCGAGCATCGGCACCGGGGCGGTCCTGCGCCCAGCCGGGCAGCAGCGGGACCTTTGATTCAGTGGGCAGAAAGCAGACTCCGGGCGTACCCTGCGCTGGGCTGGGGTTCTCGGGCACAAAGGCGGCGGGGAGCCGCCGACCCGCGCTCCCCGGGGCTGTGCCGGGGCACGGCAGGAGCGC
>VZTB01017333.1:543322-623817 GCA_013397245.1 Thryothorus ludovicianus
CGGGCACTTCCAGCGGGGGCTTCTCCCCCAGAAAATACGTGTTTAGGGAAGTGAGGTGTCTTCCCTCCTGCCGGCGGGTCCCCGGGGCCGGCCCCATAGCCTCTGCCCATGCCTCCGTTTCTCTGCCGCTCGGAACAGGATTTCTGGCAGCGTAAAATGCTGCGAGAGGTTTGCGGCAAAAAAACGCCGCTTTGAAAGAAGCGCCCTCCTGCAACTCGCCCTTTTTTTTTTTTCTGAAGTTAAAAGCGACTTCAGTGCTGCTGTGGCTCGGTCTTCGCACGTCCCACCGAGGATGGCAAAAATGAGGCAAACTCCATCCAGCAAAAACACACCGCGGGACAAATTGTATCACCCTGCCACAGGGTCAGGGCTGTAGTTCCTGTTCCAGTCCATTCATTTGTCTTGTTTTATTTTCTCCGCTTGTGCCAGCACATGTTGAAGTGTTTGCTATAAACAATGCAGCTGAATGTGTGTGCAAATGTTATTTAAAAAAAAAAAAAAAAAAAGGCCGTTTTTAGGAATTTTTACAGCTGCTGGAAACTGTAGCAGCACACACTGGCCGCATGGCCAGTGGGCAGCTGGATGGATGAGGGATGTGGTTAGGACTGCAGCCATTGGGCCCTGCTGCCCTGGAACTGCCTGGGAGAGGGGTAACCAAAAAAGAGCCTTAACTGGTGTTTCTTGGTTGCTCTGGAGGCTCTCAGTGGGTGTTGGTCAATCTGTGCCAGACTCAGAATCCCTTCCCACAGCTGTGGCCTAAAGGCTTTATAGACCTAATTGGATATTCAATGTGGCTAAAACTGTTGAGATTTTATCATGTCTTTAATTAGCTTGCTTTCTTTCCCTCTCTCTTTAATTACTCATGCAGCTCCTACCACCCGCCTTTCCCTCACATGAGCCGTGGCCTCCATGTTCTTCTTCCTGCCGGGTCTTGGACCTGGTGCAACCAGAACACTGGACATGAGACCTTTGGGACAGGGCTTGGGTCAGAGGTACTTGGTGCTGGAGCCTGCAGAGCACGAGGCCGAAAATGTCACCCAGAGTTGATGGGCAGGTGGTGACATCCGTCTGCATGGTCATCACTGGGAGTCAGGAAATGCATGCTGGGCACAGCCAGCCTTCTCAGCAGATTTTGGTGGAGCAGGAGTCAGTTTGGCCAAGGCTGCATCTGGTGGAGCCTGGCAGCACAGAGGAGGGAGGGAACATTTCCAGAGCACTCCTGGGAGCAGTGGCGAGGCACTGCTGGGGCTGAGCGCCTCGTGGGTTTCATGCCAGCATGGGCCTGTGTGCATCTTCGATCAAATGGGGCTGTGGTGCTTCTTGCTGGATTGGCCAGGAAACGTTTAGAGCTTGATCAGGATGTTCTGGTCGGGATCTGTGAATGGGGCGAGAGGAGAACAATGAAGCGTTTGGAAGCCAAGTGTTTTCAGTGACATTCCCGTGCCCTCTGCTTGATCATTGAAGCATGTTAAGTATTGTGGTTTCAATCAAAAGAACTCCATGCTGAAAAGCCAGATGAGACTTGTATGGAGAGGAGTTTCTTGGCAGCCCGGAGCTCAGGGGATCGTAGGAGTTGGTTGCCTCTGCCCAGTACACTGGAGCTATGGGGATTTCCCAGAACTGGATCAAGAGCTTCCAGCAGTGTAGCCCAATTGAACTCAGTCTCCTTGGGGAAAAGGAGCTGGTTTGAACTGTGTGCTGCCCTGGAAGAGGGGAAACACAGCCTCAGGAGGAATCCAGCCCACTGCTTCTGCTGCCACCAGAGGCGAGCTGTGAGCAGAGATTGGCAACCAGAGCTTTTGGGCAACCACCCCCCTTGTGCACTGGGTTCTGGAGCAGAAGCCATCGCCCCCTACCCCTGCTGAGTGTGAGTATCACACAGCAGCAGGAGCTGCCTGCCTGGCTGTCCAGGTGTCAGACCCACCCACAGCAGTGTGTGAGGATGTGCCACTGTCACTCTGTGTCCTCACCTTGCAGCTGCCCGTCAGCAGCAGTGCAGCCTGCAGAGCAGATGACTGATGACTCCTGAAGCCTGGTGACATGTGTCCTTAAATGGCTTATTAATGGTCTGTGACCAAGTGGGGTAGGGTTAGTAAAAGGACTAGATTCTGCTTTGAGTTCCTTAACAAGAACTGGATTGTTTGTACTTGTGGCATCAAGCTAGACAGACACATCACATCTCAATGATTTCATCAGCTGACAAACTTGTTTAAGTATGCTACTGCCTGACATCCTGGGATAGAGAAGAGAAATATATTCCCTAACACCCAGTGTGAGGTTAGAGTATGTGCAAATATTGAGATTGCTCTAAGTGTCCAGGCTGCCCACCTACTGGGGCTGATGGCTCACTGCTCACATGTGTATTTCTGGTTGGCTTCAGGTAGTTGGCTTCCAAGGTGATGGTTGCTATTTTCTCTGTTGTTGCTTTTGTGACAGAGAAAAAGTCTGGGTTTCCCCTTATTTGGTAGCTCAGTTGGCTAAAGGGTATTTGTAAGAACAGGAAACCCACAGCTCTTGTGTTTCACTTCTGAGATATAACGTGTAGGCAAGGCTTTAGGTGAAACCCTGAATTTGTGTGATGATTGCTGAATAGGACAGAGAAGCAAGAGGGTGTCCCTGGACACATGGGGAAGTAACAGGATGTTAAATATATTTAGTTAAATACATTTAGATTCAGTCTGCCCTAGAAACTTCTTGGAGTGAGGTGGGAGATGCAGCCAAAAAAAAGGGAAGATGTCTGGGAAGGGCAAAGTATTGTCACTGACAGTCCCTTTGACAGCAGGGTTTTTCCCATGGGTGATGCCTCAGAATGGTGAGCTGGCAACAAGAGGTTTCACTCAGTGAGCTAAAACCTGCAGATGGAAGAGGAAGGAGTGTCCTGACAGGAGTAGGTTAGGACAGTGTGGCTGGTGGCCTATTTGGAGTCTGTAGACCAGAAGGATTTGCAAAGTTTCATTTGCTGCTAGCCTGGAGCTTCTCTTCTTCTTCCCCTTTCAAGTTCCTCAGGCCAGTGCCTCTGTTACCCATGGCCCACATCACAGCCTTCTCTTTCTAACTCCATGCAGTAACAAAGGAGAAATCTGCCCAGTCATTAAACCAATACAAACATTAAGAACGAGTCTGAAGAGGAAGCAAGCTGGGCATTCAGCCTCAGATTACCAAGAGCTTGTCTGCCCACATGCAACTTTTGGCATCCAGCCATGGTGCTACTCATCTTCTGGATCCCCAGATACAGGGCTCCCCTATTCACCAGGCCATTCCTCTTTGTTCAGGTTGGTGGCACCAAATACACCTAACTCTTCCTAACTCTTCCTAACTCTTCCTAACTCTTCCTAACTCCTTGCATGCCTTGGCAAATCCCATGGGGTTTGGTTTGGATGTTCATTTGCACTGATGTAGAAATAATTGATTCTGACCCTTTCACATGCAGCTGTGACTTGCAGCAGGATCACCTGAACGCGCCCAGTTTGCTCGCACAGTGGATCTGATTTTGCTTGTTCTGTCCAGCCGCCTTTGCAGTGAGTCAGACATCTCTGAGCAACTCCATCTGCCTCCTGGCTCTCACTCCCAGGAAGTGAGAGACCAAAGGAGACTCCCCTGTGGTCCACCCTAAGGTGTGGAGTGTGAAGTTAGCCTGAGGCGATGTCTGCTCTGATCTTCTTTCTTCTCCCCAGTGTAATGCTGCCATGGAAAGGGTAACCTTGCTTACTTGAACATGAATAAGCCTGCTTGTAAAAAAGTCGGAGGTTGGGGGTGTTTTCTGCTTAAACAATGCAAAGTGTAATGGTCCAAGTGTCAGGGTAGCTGTAGTGTTGGCTTTATAGTTGCTAACTGAATCAACTTGGCTGCCTCTCCCAAGAGTTTGGTGTCATTTTTCTTTCTTATCTATCCCCTTTCCCTATGTTCTGCTAGTGACAACTTCTGTGTGGACACTGAGACCTATATATAAATATATCTGTGCCACTAACCAAATAATTCTTGACCTAATTAAGCAGAGCTTCCTTTGGCAAAAGCTCAGCTGTGGCAGTGACATGCCACTTTTGTGATAGTTTTCATAAACAGCTGTAATAAAAGCAGCTGCATTGCTTTGATGCTGCATGTGAGGACCTGGTAGGATCCTGCATGCTCATTACAGAGAGCCTCAGAGCTGGATTTCGGGAGCTGGTGCATGAAAACCTACGGAGGGGTTTCCCATTAGCCTGAAGTTACACGGGTGCTGCCCACAAGAAAAGACTGACTCGCTTCTCTCTTAATGAGGCCTTTTCCTGTAGTACTGGATGCTGCTTTCACTGTTCAACAATTTTCCCCACCACTTTCAGAGCTTGTGGACTAGGCAGGTATTTCTGAAAGCACTTACCTGAATAACCACTTTTTTGTTGTTCTTTTCCTCGCCCAGGGAGATGCTCTGCTGCCTTTCTGTGAAGCACTTACCCCTGTGCCAGCTCAGGGCAGCTCACTCACTCAGGCTTGCAGTGCATGATCCCTCGACCTCCGTGACCCTAAATAAATTTGAGCACAGAATGGGATTTGCCCTGGCATGAAAATGAGCATGGAGAGAAGGGTGTCACGACTCCCAGGAGCACACAGGCACGTGGCTGCTGGGTGCTTTGGAGAAAAGGCAAGCAGCAAGGGTGGACAGAGCTACCCTGGTTCCACAGCTTGGTCCCTGCTGCCTCACCCTCTGGCAGCCACCCTGCTCCTCCAGGAGAGGTTTCCAGTGATCCTGTGTCTCCCTGGGGACAGGAGCTTTCTTCAGTGCATTCAGTGTGGAAGTGCTGAGAAGTTTTACAGATTGCCTGAGTTGCAAATCCTCTGACCATGAGAGAAGTTGGACCCTGCACAGCTGCCTGCCACCCTGCGAAATAGGAACTGTGATACTTGGTGCCTTTATAGTACCTCAGTAAGTGCTATGACAATAAAATACCTGCATTTTTAATCCTACATCTGGCTCTGGCAGTGTCACAGAGACCCATTATTTGCCTGGGAGTGATGGGGACTACAGATTAAATGAGGTATAATCTCTTGTCAAAGGCCTCCTGTATTTTCTCTGTGTTCCTTTATTGTCTTGATTTGTGATAGAGACTTATGCTCTATCTTATGATAGGTTATACTTGAATAACTTGCACCAAACTTTAATAAATGTTATCCTTGTGGAATGGGATTCCTGTTCCTCTCTGACCATACCCAATATACAACATACCCTTGAAGTTAGCTATCAGTTTTTGCACAAATTAGAGCTGTACTGCTGGTTAAAAAATTCCTAACGAAGGAGAAAATGTGTTTTAACCAAAATACAGAAGGATTCAGTCCACATGAAACATGTAGACTTTAAGTTTCAAGACTGCCACCTTTTAAGAGCCAAGTGTCTTGAGTTAGGTATTTCTGCTACATGGAGAATTTGAGTAAGCACGTCTAACTCCAGGAATTCTGCCAAGGCAGGTTTAATACTCCTACGTATGCAAAAAAGCTGGTCTTGGGAGGAGCAGATGCTGCAGCAGAGCAGTTGTGAGAGCAGGGCTAGGCTGCATCAGAGATTTTGGTTGCATTTCAGTAACAGCTGCTCAGAATAGATGTTTGGAACACTAAAAAATACTGTTGGTTTTTTATGTATTCATCAAGCCGAGGTGATCTGGACCCCAGACTGGTCTTTGAGGAATGATGGCTCTGGGGCCAGCTACAGGTTGTATCATTTCCTCTTGCTACCAGTGACTATGCCATGAAATTGATACGATATAACATACAGGTTTTCTTCCTGATTAACCAAACGGATGCCTCTTGCTGCAATTATCATCCTTCATTTAGCATTTCAAGGCCACTTACCCCCTCCTGCAGACATTGGCTCTCTGAGAGCTGAGTGCAGTCACTCCTGGCCGAACCCTCCCAGCCCTGGCTGCCAGAGCTTTGATTCACCCACGATCCCACCCATCCTGTGTCATCCCTGGCCCTGGCCCTTCTCATGCATTCATTAGGAGAAGCCTTTCCCCAGCTCCTGGGAACAGGGATGCCCCTGCCCCGGGTGGATTGGTGCTCATGTGCAGCAGGGGTGGTGCAGGTGCAGGGACCAAGCTGTGCCCAAGTGTTTGCCTGCCAGCACCTTCCTGATGGCGGCACCCACCTCCATGGGGGCATCTGCCCCGTGGGAGGCAGGCATAGGGCCAGAGGGAGGGGACAGGGGCACATTCATGGGTGAGGAGCTGGAGGGAAGGAGGGGAGCAAGGGCTGTACCCCTGGCTGGGCAGGGGGGGTTCCTGCACTGCTGACCTACATCTGAGGGAAGAGAAAGCTGTGGGTTTACCATGGGTTTAAGTGTGGCATGTGTGCTTGATGCCTGCTTCACTCTGACAGCACTGACTTGGGCAGGGTGAGCTCAGATATTTTAATTGCTACATATTTTATGCTCCTTTGTTTACTTTTTTCAGTTTGATTTCTTTTTAGGTGTCAGTGAAATTAACTACACTTCACAGGGAGGCCTGGAATGAAGGTTTTGCAATGCATAATGTGTCTTCTTACTATTATTACTACATTACATACTTTTTAAAAACACCATTTGGTTTTCAAGGTGTTCTTTCTGCCTTCCCCTCCCCTTCTCCCATTATTTGTAATCCAAAAGTTCCTTCTGGTTGTTTATTGCACTGTGGTTACAGNGCTACCCTGGTTCCACAGCTTGGTCCCTGCTGCCTCACCCTCTGGCAGCCACCCTGCTCCTCCAGGAGAGGTTTCCAGTGATCCTGTGTCTCCCTGGGGACAGGAGCTTTCTTCAGTGCATTCAGTGTGGAAGTGCTGAGAAGTTTTACAGATTGCCTGAGTTGCAAATCCTCTGACCATGAGAGAAGTTGGACCCTGCACAGCTGCCTGCCACCCTGCAAAATAGGAACTGTGATACTTGGTGCCTTTATAGTACCTCAGTAAGTGCTATGACAATAAAATACCTGCATTTTTAATCCTACATCTGGCTCTGGCAGTGTCACAGAGACCCATTATTTGCCTGGGAGTGATGGGGACTACAGATTAAATGAGGTATAATCTCTTGTCAAAGGCCTCCTGTATTTTCTCTGTGTTCCTTTATTGTCTTGATTTGTGATAGAGACTTATGCTCTATCTTATGATAGGTTATACTTGAATAACTTGCACCAAACTTTAATAAATGTTATCCTTGTGGAATGGGATTCCTGTTCCTCTCTGACCATACCCAATATACAACATACCCTTGAAGTTAGCTATCAGTTTTTGCACAAATTAGAGCTGTACTGCTGGTTAAAAAATTCCTAACGAAGGAGAAAATGTGTTTTAACCAAAATACAGAAGGATTCAGTCCACATGAAACATGTAGACTTTAAGTTTCAAGACTGCCACCTTTTAAGAGCCAAGTGTCTTGAGTTAGGTATTTCTGCTACATGGAGAATTTGAGTAAGCACGTCTAACTCCAGGAATTCTGCCAAGGCAGGTTTAATACTCCTACGTATGCAAAAAAGCTGGTCTTGGGAGGAGCAGATGCTGCAGCAGAGCAGTTGTGAGAGCAGGGCTAGGCTGCATCAGAGATTTTGGTTGCATTTCAGTAACAGCTGCTCAGAATAGATGTTTGGAACACTAAAAAATACTGTTGGTTTTTTATGTATTCATCAAGCCGAGGTGATCTGGACCCCAGACTGGTCTTTGAGGAATGATGGCTCTGGGGCCAGCTACAGGTTGTATCATTTCCTCTTGCTACCAGTGACTATGCCATGAAATTGATACGATATAACATACAGGTTTTCTTCCTGATTAACCAAACGGATGCCTCTTGCTGCAATTATCATCCTTCATTTAGCATTTCAAGGCCACTTACCCCCTCCTGCAGACATTGGCTCTCTGAGAGCTGAGTGCAGTCACTCCTGGCCGAACCCTCCCAGCCCTGGCTGCCAGAGCTTTGATTCACCCACGATCCCACCCATCCTGTGTCATCCCTGGCCCTGGCCCTTCTCATGCATTCATTAGGAGAAGCCTTTCCCCAGCTCCTGGGAACAGGGATGCCCCTGCCCCGGGTGGATTGGTGCTCGTGTGCAGGTGCAGGGACCAAGCTGTGCCCAAGTGTTTGCCTGCCAGCACCTTCCTGATGGCACATTGACCCACCTCCATGGGGGCATCTGCCCCGTGGGAGGCAGGCATAGGGCCAGAGGGAGGGGACAGGGGCACATTCATGGGTGAGGAGCTGGAGGGAAGGAGGGGAGCAAGGGCTGTAACCCTGGCTGGGCAGGGGGGGTTCCTGCACTGCTGACCTACATCTGAGGGAAGAGAAAGCTGTGGGTTTACCATGGGTTTAAGTGTGGCATGTGTGCTTGATGCCTGCTTCACTCTGACAGCACTGACTTGGGCAGGGTGAGCTCAGATATTTTAATTGCTACATATTTTATGCTCCTTTGTTTACTTTTTTCAGTTTGATTTCTTTTTAGGTGTCAGTGAAATTAACTACACTTCACAGGGAGGCCTGGAATGAAGGTTTTGCAATGCATAATGTGTCTTCTTACTATTATTACTACATTACATACTTTTTAAAAACACCATTTGGTTTTCAAGGTGTTCTTTCTGCCTTCCCCTCCCCTTCTCCCATTATTTGTAATCCAAAAGTTCCTTCTGGTTGTTTATTGCACTGTGGTTACAGTAGCTTTGTGTGTGTGTGTGTGGATGTAGATGCTTTATTTCGCCACCTCTCATCCCATTCCATTCTTCAGTATAAAGTTGTTCCCACTCCCACCCCAAACAAACCCCTTGGGCCTAGTCCTACCTTCTCTTCCCTCCCTCCCTTCCCTTCCTCCCCCTTTTAAGCATTGATTTATAAAATGTTGTTAACTGTTTTCTGGTACGTACTAGGTGAAGAGACCCACTGTGTGTATAAAGGTGTCCAGTGCCATCTAAGATATTCTGCTGGAATAGAAGGTTTGGCTGAGGCAAGCTCCCAGGGAATGTTTCCCTGCCCTGCCCAGGTGTCTTGGGTGCTCAAGGGTCCCTCCAATGGCACAGGATCCCTAAGTAAGCAATGGGTTCTGTTCCCAGCGTATGAGTCTGCCTGGAAGTGTCCACATTTAAACAGAGGTGGTTTTAGACTGGGATGGTATTTCCCCCATAGCCTCACTGAGGGGTGTAGCTGCACAGCCCTCGTGGGGGTATCCCTTCTCCAAGTGGGGGCCGTGCAGCACTTCACAGAAATGTGGGGTGGGTCACCTTGAACACCCTGATCAGACCTCTGGAATTCTGGTTCCCTGCATGTGAAGGGGGTGGCACATGGGGTAGGGCTGCATGATAGACCCTTTCCCAGCAGGATGTGAACTTGTATAACTCCCACACTGGGATGAATAATCAAACCCTTAGTTCTCAGGAGACACATGATGTTTCAAGGAAACAGGAGACATCATGTGAATTTTGGAGTACTTAAGATGGTGAGTTTTCATACAAAAAGGCTTTTTAAGAGCCAAATGGTCCACTTGAAAGAGATCAGTGTATGTATAGCTTGGATCTCTGATAGGATTGAACTCTGCTCCCTTCATCCCATCCCTCCATGCAAGGGGTTGGAATTGACTCAGTGATTTGCACTCAGTTTGCCCATCCTCAGCTCCTCAGCCCAGCCTCAGCCCTCTGATTCTTACTCATTAAGTGATTGCTCTGACTGTTGTACCAGTCTCTGGATCCAGTTCACATAGAGCTGTGGAGAAAGGAACAGCATCTATGCAGACCCTCCAAACCTGAGCCCAGGCAATGGGGCTGAATCCTTCTCCAGGATCCAGCCTGTGTGAACAGATGGCCTCCCCAAACCTCTCCTCCTGAACTGATCCTCTGCAGGGATGTAATGCTGTATTGCAGCTCTCTTAGAGAAAGGGAGAAAAGAATTATACAGGGGAGGAAAGAGAGTTCTTAATTCCCACCAGGGAGCCTCTAATTTTTGATCCTCTAGTTTAGACAAAGGAATAGGGTGCCTGTATTTGGGAGAAGAGAATATAGCTGTGAAATGTGCTGTCATAATCTACTTTGCTGGCCAGGCTGGCTACTGCTTTCTGTCACCACCTGTGTGTGTTCTCTTGCCATGACACTTCCCTCAGTTTCCATTACCCCTCAGTAAGCAGTTGTGTGACTTTGGGGAATCTTTACTTTGGCACCTGACACCTGCAACTGTTCTGCTTCCCCAGCACTGAGGAAAGCCCTTTGACAGGAGCTGGCATTGGCCTTGCAGCCTGAGAAGGCTCAGCCAACATCACTTGTAAGGACAGGGACCTCAGCAGGCTTGGCCAGTTCCTCCCCGGTCCCCACCAGTGACATTCCTGCGTGGCAGTCAGGTACTGGGGCAGCTGTGCTGCTGTGGATACAATCTGCAGCCAATACTCAGAGCCAGTGTTTGTGAAACTGGAGTGTGTGAGCCTGTCCTGTGCTCAGGCAGGCAGGCAGCCTGACCCACAGCCTCCCCCCGAGCACTGCTGTGCTGGGGAAGGGCTGCCTCGCTCCTCAGGCTGGGCTGGGAGAAGCTCCAGCAGCCAGGCTGAGGAAGGGCTGCAGTGCTGTGCGGCTGCCAGGAAATCTGAACCCTGCAGGCAGGTCTGAAGCTCAAAGGAAGCTCATTAGGGCTCAGCTATGTAAGGGGTTTCTCCCTGACCATGGTCTTGTACATCAGCTGTGCCACCTGCAATGGGCCCCAGCTCTTGTTTGCAGATCTGGGGAGTTTAGTGTTGGGTCGGCATTGTGCAAGCAGAAGAGAAAGACAGAAGGCCTCCTGTGCCCAGAGCACTGATGAGAAGGCAAACATTTTATTCCAATGTTTGTTCTTATTAATGAAAGGAAGAGGGTCTTTACAATAGGTCTTCCTGCATTTCAGTTGCTTTTTATAAAGCCTCTGGAAACTTTCCAGTCTGATAATGATGCGGGAATGCTGCTCCCAAGATATATTTTGCATTAAGTGAGTCTGGGAGAATCGAGGTGGAGACGAGGATCTCAGGTGCAGAACCTACCAACTCCCACCTGCGTGCTTTAGGAGTCATGCTCCATCTTGTGCTCTTTGTGATGCAATGAATGGTTCCAGCTGTGCTAAAAGCCCAGCCCAAATTCAGGAGTGGAAAGTAAACCAGCCCAGCTCCTTGTGGTTAGGAAAATGCCTGTGAAGTGAGGGAGGTGGGTTCAAAACCCCGAGGCTGGTAATGGAAACTAATTCAAGCATCTCGTTTGCTGGGCAAGTTCCCTAACCACAGAGTGAGCCTGCAGAGGGAGCAGGCTCCGTCCAACGGAGGAAATGCTCGTGCACCACCTCACTGAGGAGCACCAGCAGCTAAATTTGCACCAGCAGTTAAATCCCTAAGCGTGGCCTTCCCTACCCCTCCCTGCCTCGATCCAGAGGGGTGGCTCCCCCATTCCACAGCCTCTGTGTTCTGACACCCAACGTGCGATGTTGGGATCTGGTTCATTCTCCTGGCTAAAGCAGTTACCTCCTTTCCTGCAGCAGCTCAGGAAAGCCCGAGTCCTGTACTGGCTCTGGCGGGCTATGAACACTGGATGGAGGGACAGCCTTCCATCCTTTCCATGTGTTACTCTTTCTGTGACAACAGTGCTGGTTTTTAACCCCTTCTGATGATGGAGTTGGGGAGGCCTGGGCTGCTCTGCTGCACAGATCAGACACCCCAGGCTCACTCTGCAGCATCTCTCAGATTGTCTCTTCCGGGGTAGCAGGATCTGCACTTGCCAAGTTCTCCCACACCTCCCTTGCCCAACATCAGGAACCAAGCAGAGCCCCGAGAGGGATTTATCCCTGACAGGAACCAAGCTTCCTCATTCCCAAGCCAAGAGGTGCTTGAATCAGCATCCTTTGGGCACAGATAGTGCCTGTGTATCTGAAACTGTTTGGGCTGAGTAAAGCACTGCCTGTAGCTCATCACAACTGCCCCCAGACTAAGGAGGTTTCAGGTGGTACCGGCAGCTTGGTACAATGTGACCGCTGTGTTAACAAACCAACAGCCACTCCTGCCTGGGCTGAGAGAGCTCAGCTCAGACAGCTCACGGTGCTCCCCTTTCCTTCCTCAAGCAGCAGAGAGAACTGTCACCACGAGGGCAGGATCTGCTGCTCAGGACACGCGATGCTCCGGCGCTGCTCCATGCACAATTCCGCACTGGAGCGCTGCAGCTGCCCTGACTGCACTCTGCAGTTTGCCCCGAGTTTTCCCCTCAGGTGAGTGACTTACATGCAATCTGCAGTTTCAGTGACCAGTCGCTGGATATTAAAATGCCTTTTTGCATTCCCTCAGCCTTACTTCCCCGCAGTACATGGTGGGAGTTGTTGTCACCCCACTGCTAACCCACTTTCCGAGTTACTGGAATGCTGAGCATCAAACATTCCTGTGGAGCCCAACCCCACTGCTGTGCTGAGCCATGAGCATCTCTTCAAATGCACGTTCCTTGGAGAACAGTGACTAAATTGGCTTCTGAATTTGCATTAGCACTTTAAAACGCCTAAGCATTATGACCCCAAAGCCTCAATTTTCTCCATGCTCTGATGGAAAAGTCAGGGACGGAGGGATGGGCATTATGACTGTTCTGTCCACAGGGGCCCCTTAGGTGAGTTATTTCCCACCAGGCTCATTTCCTGTGCTGTCAGTCCACTTCACTCCACACCTTCAGCTAAAAATGGTCTTTTGAAAAACCTCCTGGGCAGTAACAGAAACGAGCATGGATCCAGGGATGCCACAGAGTGCTAACAATTTCTTCTCCTGTTTGACAGCTAACCCTCTTAAATGCTCCAGAACTCATCCTGGATCCAGGGATGGACGAAGAAACTGTCACCAGGCTGCAGCCTTAACAAGCCATCAGTAAAGGCAGTAAAACAGGAAAGTTTAGCTGCTCAAAAGTGCCCTCTGAAAATTTAATGATCTAATCCAGGGTTCGTCAATAATTGCCCAATTCCCATCAGAACAAGTGAGCAAGCACCTTCCCAAAGCTGAGATCCACAGACACACGTAAGTCACATAACTGAGAATATGGCTGGTAACCTACAGGAAAAACACAAGACCAGATATATTTCACACAGTGTTATTCACACATTTTCATTTTGATTTTTACAGTATATACATGTGAACATTACATTATTCAATACGAGCCACCTGGAGTCAAACCTAATCAAACTGGTCCGTAAACAATCTATATCAAAAAGCAATACTTGAGCAAAAAGTCTAGTGGTTCTACCCAAACCCTAAAATAGTTGAAAGGAAATCCAGTGATTTTCATGTTCCTGGATAGAATTTGTGCACAAATGATCTCGGGAGAGCAAGTGGAAGATTATACTCAAGATATTGAAAGCACCAAGGATGACAGTTACAGGACTGTTTAAATTCAACCATGGCATGAGTGCTGCAGGGACAAAGTACAGGGACAGGATCAGTTTCTGCCTGGACATCCCCGAAAGCCTGACGCACTGTCTTAGGTGTTGAAGGAATGTCGGCTCTGTGGGTTATAACACACGGCACAGGTACACAGGGTAAAGAGAGTCACTGAGGAGAACTGATGTGTCCAAGGAAGTGGCTCAGGAGTCATCCTGTGGGTGACTACGGGAAAGCTCTGGCTCCAATGACAGGGCTGGTACCTCTGGGGAGGAATTTTGTGAACTGCCATGCAAAAACTACTTGGCAATTAGAATTGTGCTTACTCAAAATAACGAGGCCTACTACTTCACTTCATGCAGGCACTGGAAGTAGGCCAGAAGAAACTTTCCCATTTGCCTATTAAGGAGTTATCACTACCATTAGAAACGCAGCACCTCAGATGTCTGCTTTAGTAACAGTTATGTAACCCTGGTATCAACAGTAACATGACAGAATTCCTCATACAAGTTTATACCACTACTATTTTCTTTCTCATGATCACACCCCTACCAAAACAGCCTTTTATTTGATCAATGCTCAAGACGTTGTTTCCAAACTACCACGTTGATCAAAACTTTAAGTTAAGCCATCCAAATGAACATTTTACACAAAATACTTACTTCAACAACATACAAAGCACTTTCTTTATCTTTCAGAAACTGAATATACAAAGTAAGCTTTTTCCAAAATATTTCCATAGGCAAAGGATTAAAAAGGATTTTAATTATACACATATGGTCACAATTCTGCCTTAAAAAGATCATTGGGAAATGTACATAAGGCCGCTTGTATATGTACATCATCTTTATGTTACTGTTACAATGTCATATGTCCAGAGAAAAAAATCGACAGTATCATACATATTTGCTTTACGCTGCGAGAAGGCTATTCAAAAATACAGTACTCTTCTGTACAAAAAATTCATGCCACATTTATTAAGATGGAAGAAGCATTGGTTTCTGTGATAACCAAGTATTTCAGTCCACTTCTTACTATGCTTATTTATCCTGATTTAAAATTTGAACAGATTGATTTCCCAAAGTGTCCATATGAACAGATTCAACAGCTATGTTATAAACAAAACATAATGTTTCTCACAATAGATAAAAAGAAAGCCGGTTCATATTTTTGAAACCATATAAAGATAGAATTTTAAAAAAATCACTCTTGATTTGCTGAAATAAATTTACATTATACAACACTATATGCCAGGGGGAAAGAAGGGAATGGGGATATGAATATACACTAAAATGCAAATTTTTGTCCCAAAAAGGAGTAAAACAAATTACATTTACAGCATGAAGGTTTACAAATGTACATCTGTACAACCAAGATAAGCATCACTACTAAATTAGCAAGGCTTTGTAATAAACATCGAAACGAGAGATTTGTTTTCAAACTGTAAACTTACACCTATTAACTACACGTATACAATGCATATATTTATAGGAAGCAAAAAGCTATATGAATATTTAATCAATCATGCTTAAATGTTGAGCTATCAAGTTTACTTTTCAGTGGCCCCTTCTCTTTATCATTACCTATTTTTCGCATCTACAGTGAGAAAGCAAAATAAATGCTCAACACTTTCAAATCCTTACAATTCTATATGCAAAATAAAAAAATACATATCTCTACTCTTCCTGCATTGTAAAACTGACTGTGAAGTTAATACAGGGTTCACTCCTTTTCCAACAGAGTACTTTGCTGAATGGAAGTACCACCATCATTTTAATCCCTCTACCTTGTACAACAATTAAATATATAAGTATATACAGCACTTTATTTTTAATACATCGCTAGAGAAAACCTTAGGGCATGATTTAAAAAAACCTGTATCCACAGCAAGTGCCAAAAACTAGTTTTTCAAGTTTCCATCGTTTTGTTCTTCCCTACTTTAATTTGCTGTGCCCTGTTTTTTATTTGGATAGGATGTTGTGAACCACCAAAATACAACTTAACTTTTTAACATGTTAAATAATGTTTATGCAGCTGATCAATTTTAATCTGGTATAAAAGACTTCACACAAAAGGGAAAAATAAGAATTAATTCTATATACAACTCTATAAACCTGTTGTGCTATGATGCTGGGTAGACCTACCAGATTGCAAGCCAGTGTATTAAAAGAATACTGTACTTTTTCCCTTTAAAAACTATTTCAGTGACTTTACAAGGTAAAAATTTACAAAATATGTGACAGCTATTTTGATACAATTACATCATATACAGGCATTCTGTGCTTTGCCAGCCATCCAATCTGATAGGTCTCCGGATCAGGGCTGGAGATATTTTTTCGTTTTTTTTTTAACAATTCACTCCCCAAAAATATACACAAGAATAAAAATTTTACAAATGGATGAACAAAGTCAATAAATAGATTTAAAAAAATCAGAACATTTAGAGTTAAGTTGTAGTTTTTGATAATTCACAATTTAATTTTTCTTCCATTTCTCTTTGTCTTTTACAGCATCCCATTTGGTGGTCCACCAATTGGCCCCAGATCAGCACTGTTCTTCAGGTAATACTTTTCCAGCTTGGCCAGAATGTGTTTGCCATAGGTGTATTTACGCAGAGTCGTGATGTGGGGTCGAATCTGTAATAAGAAACAAGTTTGTTTTTGTTTTTTTTTAACATACATACTTTTAAGTAGAGGTGACTACACTGAAAAAAAATATGCAAAAAGAGGAAAGGAGCTTTTATGTCAAAGTGCTGGAAGTTTCTGGAAAGATGTAAAACTGGTGATTTTGACTCTCAAGTAACTGATGTTCCTGTGCAGCAAAAGGGAGGCAGTACTTTGTGAGAGAGCCCTGCTGGTGATGGGGGAAGCAGAGCTCCTGCAGGAACATCCTGAGCCTTGTGTTATAGCCTTGGACCACTATGGCAACAGCACATTTCTACATGTCTGGATATTCTTAAGAAGAAATGTGCCTGTATGCTAGGAAGTGTGGGAATCTCTCTGGGGGGAACTGCAGAGTAGATTTATACCCACAACCAGGAAATAAAAGGAGAAACCCATATTTCTTCTGTTACATTAATAGCGATGACATACTACATTTCCCTGATAGAAATATTTCAAATAAAAGATGGAACAAAGACAGAAGATGAAATCCAGCTATGGAAACTGTCCCTTTTTAGCTCAGTGCTCAGAGACCTGAATGCCTTTGGCTTTACCAAGCTGTGCTGAACTTCAGGGCAATGTATCAGGTTCCAGATTACAGCCGCGCTGTGGCAGAAGAGCTGGCACAGACACGTTTGTGACTGTGGGCCCGTACCTTGTGCATGATGATCTTCCTCTGGGCGGGCTCGGCCATGTCGATCATCTTCTGCACCACGTAGTTGGCGTACTGGTCCTTCATCATGGTGTATAAGGCACTGTGAGGGCCGTCGTTCTGGCAGCACACCTCGTCGATGAGCAGCGCTCGCTCCGCGCGCGACGCGTGAGTCACGCACTTCTCCACCACGTTGCTGAAAAACAAGGCAAGGCCACGATGGGGCTGGGGCTGTAACATTCGCTCAGGTAACAATTATCAATTTATCTGGAAGTTTATCAGTTCTTCAGGGTTCTTAACACCAGTAAAAAGCATATTGCAAACACATCGATTTCTCGTTTCCAAATCTCCAGTCTAATGACTGAGGAAATTACAGGATTATATATCCCTATTATTTCATCCATGTGAAAAGGTTGTTTTCTGATTATTTTGTTTTATTATTTGATTATTTTCCACTGAACCTACATAGGTATACTGGGCTTCAGGCTACAGATGTATTCAAGCACATCTATTTTGGTTGTGGGCCCTTTGAAGACACAACAGAGAAAGCCAGATATGAAGATTCTTGCATTTTGAATAAAAGCATTTTTCAGGAGGATGTCTACATCAGAGATTCCTTCAAATATTCTTTTGTAGAGCAAGTCTCTGACCTTCTAGTTTATTTCAGAAGCTGGAAAGGCCATCAAAGCTTGTAACATAGCAAAATAATCCTGGTCCTAAATATGTGCTTTAGAAATTAGGCAAGTTAGAGGGCTATGAAGAGTTCTATTCAGGCAAATAAAAATAAAATTCAAATAAACTAGTTTGCTAGCAACTTTTGAAACAAATGCCCCCATATAATGTCAGTGCATTTCTACTTCATTTTGATGACAAGGTTAGTCTCACTAAATCACCTAGAATAAATTTGGAGACTTATTTTTCCTTGACAAAAGGCAGGCAATCCATATTTCAGCAAAAAGCATGAAAAGACGACTTTTAGGTTCTAATTTCAGAATAGCTCAGGCCTCCTACAGCAGTCTTTCAGATTTTCTAAGGCACAAAATCTTTGTCAGACTGAACTACCACTTTTTAAAGCTAGCCTTGTTATACTTGCAAATTGCGAGGCTGCATTGAGAGTCACCAAGTCCCAGCTTATCATCAGCAGCACGTCACTCAAGTTCCAGCAGAGCTTCTCACCTGCCTCTGGGCATCCTTACAAGAAAACTTGGAACCTGTTCTCTGCACTTGCACAAAGTGAGCAAAACCCATCCATAAATTCACAGAACTTCCTTTGTTTTGCTACAGAACATTTGCCCTTTCCCTTGCCCAAACCTAGTATAAAAATATCACTATCATTCATCTCTATAAAAATATGGAGTTTCAGGAGGCAAGATAAACAATAAAAAAAAAATTATCACATCTCTTTTGTAACACAAGAAATAAATCCTGTATTAAAACTTTACAAGGTTAATGAATCTTTAATATATGAAAGTTTTGCAATACCTGGCAAATTTGTGCTGACTCAGAGCTAGAACTTTTCCTCTTATTTCTGAAACGATTTTGCTTTTGTCTTCAGGACGACCATGCTCCAGTACATGTTGAATAACATAATTTCCATATTGATCCTGAAAATAAGATTACTTCAATTTTCTTTTGTGTTTATACCAAACAATAAATACAGACAGCTTTTGTACATGAGCATAAAGTATGAAATTACTATTTGTATGGATAGAAGGAAAATACAATAATGTCCACAATACAGAAGCAAAGTGATGCAAGAAATACTTCAAGAATTACTTAATGGACCACAAATTTTACATGAAAAATGCAAATAATCTCTAAAACCAGTGTTCCGCTAGAATATCTTATCCTCTTAAAGACAGAAGTCCTCAAATTTAAGATCATACTTTTTTAACAGCTGTAATATTCCCCTGCACACCAAGCTACAGTCAAAAGTGTAAGAAAAATGCTTTTTATATCTTCTTTGCCTCCCAACTTCCAAATTCATTTTCATTAAAACTATGGAAGGAAAGAAAAACAAAAAGTCAATGTCTACAAAACTAAAAAGAGGCAAATGCATTTAAACTAGGATACAGGAGTAAATTATAGTAACAACAAAACCCTCTACAGTGCATTAAAAATGAGTGTGCATGCACTAACCTGCACGAGCTGTTCTGTGTGTTGATGCAGTTCTTCCAAGATTGGCAAAGTCTGTTCAGCAGTGCAGTGCTCCAGAATACGCTGAATTACTCTACAACCATATGGATGAGTTGAAAGCACAAATACCTTGAAAACAAAATTGCAAACTGAAGTTAAACCATCCAAAGCTCACATATATTGCAATATTGCTGCATTCAAAATAGAACTAAACATACCAACTTATTATTAAAAAAAGTTTTGCCTGCTAAGACCAGAATTCCATTTCCAGCAAAAGTCAGGAAAAATGGAAAAGCAGGTTTTTGTGTGTCAAGGACTCCAGAAAACATACAACTAAGAACCCAAATGTTGATTACAATGTGTCTAGCCTACATAGCTGCAAAGGAAAGCCTGGAAGTATGACCCTTGTTTAAGTGCTGTTCAACTTCAAAGCTTTCCTTTTTACTTTATTTTCAAATTTTAAGACTTTGACATTTATAAAAAGGAATTCAACAATGGTGGCTGATTTTCATCAATTTCATGTTCCAGCATATACAACAGGCTCCCAGTTACAGATACAAAGTCTGTAAATAACTACTCAAAACATAGAGCCAAATCTTGCTTGTTCCTTCTGCTTGCTTCTCTTGAAGCTGCATTTGTGGTTTGGGGATTAATTAAAAAAAATTTCAGTGTTGGTCAAGCCTGAACACAGAATCCTGTATGATTAGGCATCAACTCAAATGATGCAGGCAGGAGAAAATGGTAAGTAATATCACATAAGTGTGTCATTTTCCATTTGCCGTTTCATGTTAGCTACTATTTTCTATATATAATTACTTAGTGCTTATGATGGATGCTCAGTAAATAAACAGACTCACACTTTAGTCAAGGGGCTCTATTTACAGTTTAGAAAGTACCTCATGCACACTTTTTGGTGTAAACAGACCAAACCCTAGAAACCTTGGTATGCAATTTAGTACTATGTGCAACAATAATTCAGGTATTGCTGTGGCGTAGAATGAGAAAAGATATTGTAGATTTTATTAGGAAATGCATTTGGCCATCCATTAAAGTAAAATTGAGTTATATAGCCAAGTTAGTAAGATTTTTACAATTCTTCTCAAGACTATAAAAGCATACGCTTGTCTCAGAGGATTAAAATGTTATTTAGCTGCAGCACACTCACTAGCCTGCAGCACAGTATCAATCTTACAGTAATAATGCTTTTTGGAAACAAAACAAAAAGCCCAATCTGAAGTAAACAAATATGATGCTGCCTTCACGCCACACTAGAGTCCGTGTGTAGGGAACAGATTAGTGAATTTCATCACTGCAGTTCCTTAAAGACTGACATTCATTGGGAAACACTGAAAGACACACATGCAACACAAGCAAGAGGAGAGGAAAATGTCATTTTTAATGAAAAATATACACTAGAGAGCACATATGTTATTGTTATACCAAAAATGACCCTGCCAAGAATTGTAAAGGAAATGTGAAATGGTGTTATCACAAAGCACAAACAAAAAGCCTGGGCATGCAAAGTCCCTAATATGTATTTATATTACATAAACATCTATTATTATTTATAATACATCCAACCATGTCTTTCTAGAGCCTCCTCTCTAATAAATTCATCTTTTTACAGCATGTTAACTGTCTCTCTAACTTTTCCATGTTATCAATCCCCTTTTTCAGTCTACTTAGAATAAGCTGAGTGTAAAATGGCAAACACTATCTTGTACATGCAAATAATGGACAAAGACCTGCAAATCTTTTTCTGTGTAATCAAAGCAACCTGCAGAGAGGAAATGAACCACGGACAGTACCTGTCCTTTGAATGCATCAATGATGAACTGGAGTGACTGGGGCTGGACACACTCAATGCATTTTTGTACAACGTGGTTTCCATTTTGATCCTTCACGCATTTCAGAACATGGCCATCCAGCTCTTTCACCATTTCATTCTGGAAAAACAAAGATTATCCTTGTCTTTATGATGGTATTCCCCCCCGCCCCTTAAATGGGAAAAGATTTCATTTCATCCCAACTCCAACCTTCATATTCACTGTGTTAACTGTGCACCTCAGTACTTTCATTTAGCAACTATTTTAGCCCCTAGGATATTTCACGATGAAGGGAATAATCAACAATTGAATCAAGTAAAAAGAGGATACAATAAAAATAAAGAGATAAAATTAAAAAAGCATTGCTCTAACTTACAATTACCTGCTGGTCAGGTGAGATTGACTCGAGTGCTTTCTGGATAACACGACAGCCATACATCTGGAGGGCCAATGGCAGAACATGACCACGGATGCGTGTTGCTAGGGCTAACTTTTGATCCAGGCTTCCAAACTAAAAGAAAATAAATATGCTGTTAACAAATGAAGACATATTGCAGCTTGCTGGAATTTACATGTCAGAGTAAATATTTTCAAGATGCACATGACTGTAATATTTGAATAATTTTTCACTTCTTTTTTTGGAGGATATTTACCAGAAGCTTTTCTTTTCTAAATGCAACATTTTTGTAATATTCCACATCCAGTTCACATTCCTGCTATCAAATGCATGACCTTGAAAGACAACAGATGAAATCAATATAGTTTATATTTGTCTGTCTGTAGGAATATTTAAGTGCAATAAACCACTTTTTCAAATAAATTATACTGTCAAAATGATCACGGGTCACTATTATGTATGAATCCAAATCAGATTTTCTATCTCAAAACTTGTACAGTTTTGGACTTGTACAGATCTCAGATCTTTTAAGAGAGGACACAGAAGTGACCACCCGGACAATCAGCAGGTGGCACAGCAATATTCCTGCAGCACTGCTGAGAATTGTCCAACTCCACACCTGTTGTCTGCTCTGAAGAAAGCCTGACCAATACTTTCACCTGCCTATACAGAAAACTGAGGTCCCCTATTACACATAAAGCCATGTGTACTTTATTCTTGAGAAGTGTTCTGCAGAATTAAGATGAAAACATTCAACTAACAACAATTAACTGTGTATTCATCCAACTTAACCTTACAGAAAAAACCAGCAAATGATGACCCTTAAGGAAAAAGAAGATCTTATATAACATGTCAGTGCAACTTTACAGAAGATATTTTGATTGGTTAACAAAAGAGAGATAAAAAAAGTGAGCACACTGTTTTATAGATTATTAAAACTACATTCTTGTTTGCAGCAAGTATCTTATTTCTTAGTAGACGTTCTCCAGCATCACCTTCTCTCCACCACTCTGATAAGGCCCATGATTTAAAGTACACTATATAGATACCGTTCCTACATATAACTTTACCCAGGACACAGGTATTACTTTCTTTTTCTCTCTGCAAGCCAAATATTGTAATTCTTTGATAAAGCCTTTTGTTTTTTTTTTACCACATAGTTTTTAAGAGAAAACAAATCTGTTTTAAATACCAGTTGTAGTAATATTGGATGTATATTATGATAGATACCCCTTACTCAAAATTCTTCTGCCTCTATACATTTTATGAGAGTTTCCTCATACACAGCACTGGATGAAGTTCACACAGCTGTTGTTTTCCAGACCCATTCTATACCATGATGCAGTAACCAATAAAAAGCATCTTTCAAATATTTATGTTCCCTTTCATCTACTGAAAGTCTCTCGAAGTTCTGCTCAGAGGTTTGTGAACCCTCAGTGTACAGCCTGTGCATTCACTAGTGCTCACCAACATATGCACCACCAGTGTAAAGAAAACTGTGTTCTTTATGGCAAAAAACACTGGATACAGAACAGAAAACACCTATGCAGAGTTACACACTTGGGTTCTGTGGAAGTCATGCAAAATTCTGCTACAGTGTTAAAGAAAAGATCAGTTAAATTTAATCAGATTTACAGCATTTTGTTTGCATGTCCATCCATACACTTAGTGTTGTGCTTACCTCAAAGAACTTCTGTATTACATAGTTTCCAAACACATCAGTCATCAACTGATAGGCTGCTTGCAGGATCTCATTAAACACCATCTGGCGCTCAGCTGGAGTAGCTCGCTCCAGCTTTTGCTGTATAAATCTAAGTGCAAAGAAAGGTACATTATGCTTTGCATCAACAACAGGAAAACCTCTCAAACACTGTTTCAATGAGACACCTTAACACTCTAAAGAAAGCAGTCAACATTTATAAAATTTATTAAAATGAAAGTAGTGCCTTTGCATATAAAAGGATACACTTTAGTAAAATTAAGACTTGAAAACTTTCATTTGAAAAGCATTAAAGATAAAAAGAGTAACAAAGTACCTGATGATGTACTGACAAAAAATAGCTTTACATTCCAGATGCCACATTTTGTTATCTTAATTAACGCCTTTTTGATAGCTGAATACTAGACTTTACAAGTCCAGTTATGAGGCTATTTTCTACCCTGAGAACTTCCAAAGGCAGCTAAATAAATACTACTTTTACAATGAAATTTCTGAGAGAAGGTCAGCCTAAGAGTGTGCGCTCCAGTTAAGATGCTCTGAATTAAGACGACAAGCACCTCGTTCAAAAGTTCGATGTTAATAAAACAACATCAAAGCAGCAAAACATTACCAACTATTCTTGCAATAATTACCTAGAACCATGCTGGTCTTGGGAAAATTCAACAATATGTCCAACAAGGTCCCTTAGCTGAAGATTAGGGAAGCGATTGTTTCTGAAATCTTCCAGCAATCGGCTGCGTCCAGAGGGCATAATGTCAGACCTGCTGTAGCGGAGGCGCGAAGGAGGGAAGAGCTGGCTGGTGGAGCTAAAGAGACTGGAGCTGCTGGCCGCACTGCGATACTTGGCTTCGGCCCCGGGGGCTGCAGAAATATACCGACCACTACCATTTGTCAGTCCTCCTACAAGGAAGCAGCTCTGTCAGTAACAGCCCTCAGGAAAATAAGCAACAGCAAAACAGCAAGTGAACTAAAACTACGGATACACCCTGGAGCCAAAGAAAACAACGGTGTTGTCTTGTTATTTGTATTTACCTCATTGTGGTTGGAGGAGTTAGATAGCTTTATCTTGCAATAAATAAAACTGTTCTCCTCCTCCTCATTTTTATTTTATGTCAAGGGCACCAGGAACAGAAATGCCATTAGAGGAATATATCAAGTCAGGTAAAGTGAGCACCCACTCAGCCTTACAGAAAACTTTAAAACTGGGTGGGCCTTGAGCTTAGTGGGCAGATTTCCACTTCACAAGTCATACTGGCTTATACCCTTGTTAGTAGTCTTGAAGTTAGCCAATTATGTCAAAATAGACCATGAAATCTGAACTACCCTTCAGTCCCTACTGAGACACCTTTCCAGCTTACAGTGTGTTAAGGATATTTTTGGGGAGGCACATGTAGGTACCTCTTATCAAGCTGTACCTGTCCTGAAGGTTATATAATGGCTTCAGTATCCCAAGCTTTCAATTTGGTACTTCTTAGCAATAAATATGTCAAATTTCAAACCAGGTAACTAAGAATGCTCTACTTAATTATCAAACAACCACAGATATATCAAACTGAAGTTCCTTTTAGCATCAAGTCCTTTCCTCACTGCACAAACACTCATCACTCTCATTTCATCCTTCCTTACTTTCTAAGAATTAAACTGCCTTCCAGTGTCTAGGTCCTTGTCCTGTTTGCTAGTGATTTCACCTACAGCTCGTCACTCTACAGTCCTGTGCACTTCTCCTTGCACCCTGCTCTCTGACCAGCTAGTGTCTCTCTGAACTCCTCCAGCAGGCCTCTCCCCTGCACTTTACAACAGGCAGCAATTATCATAAAAAGCATCCAAAGCATCTTTCGCAACAGCTGCATGATTTTTTTAGAGGGATACTCTTACTATAATACAAGCAGAAATACTCAAACACAATTCCCACACAAAAACCTCAATTTTACTACTAAAACCAAACTAAGGAAAGAAAAAAACCAAATACTCCCTAAGAGTATTGACTATGAATTGGAAAAGGAAAGCATTTTGTCTCCCTGTCTAGGAAGTGACATTGTAATTAAAGCCCTTTCAAAGTCAAGAATAAGTATCTACATTTGAATTCAAAACAAATTGCAGGATGTGCTGTTTGAATGGTGCTCAATTATAAACTTAATTTTTAAAAAGTAAAAAAACAACAACAACAAAAAAAAGAATAAAACCCAGCTGACTGTGTACTAGTCAAGTCTTCTTTTGGTTCCAAGTACTTATAAGGCCAGGCAACAACAGTGTTACAGTGGACTGGCAATGTATTAATGGTAAAGTTATCTTTCTCAAAAGGCCAAATTCTAGTACCAGAATCTGAGATGTTAGTGCTTTGCAAGACACATCAAGCATCACATTTATTGCACTGTATAGTATTATGCCCTAAAATAGAAATAATTAGTATTTATTTTATAGTCTTCAAAATTATGTGATAAACATCCACAAATACTTTATACCCCACTATACCTTTTAAAAACCACTAGGTTTTCTTTTAAATTAAAGCTTCTTAATTCTCTACAGCCAGGAAAATCAAATTTTTGTAACTATAATTTTTAGTTTCCATTGACAACCACTACGGTACTAAAACAAAAAGAAAAAAAACCCAACATTCTGCAGGTGAAGCAGTGTGCAGAGTGATGCTCTGCCATGATTTCTCCTCTAGGAATGAACTTCTAAAGAACGAAAAAGTTATGCAGCTGAAATGATGGAATTTCTCATCTGGACTATGTAAAAACATCAATGCAATCCTGCCTTCCCTGAATGTGCTGTGCAGTAACAGTATTTAAAATCAGCAGAGGGCACCAAAGTCCATCTGAAAGGAAATTATAGACTACTTTCCTGTTGCAGCATCTCTATTACACCACTGGTCACATGCTCAATTCTGTGCCAGAAACTAATAGGGCAGTTTTGATCATATGCTCACAGTCAACATACACAGCCATAGAACTGCACATGTGAGTCAGGAATTGTCTCAGCTTGTTTTTTTTTTAACTGAGCCTTCACCTCTATAAATCAAATGCAACAATTTATCAAGCATAAAATTAAAATTAAGAAACTTGTTAGCTTTTAAAAGTATGTTATATATGTGTAACATACATTTCCTGCTCAGAATTATTAAGCCTTTTTTCAGTTTAATTTGGGAACCATCACTTTTTAAGACTTGTAAGACAACTATGCTGCAACTGGGAGGCTCCTGTCTAGCCTGTGAGACTGTTTCAGACAATTACATTAAGCAGGACAATAATACAGGAATGCTGTATTAAGGAAGCACTTTGTGCCTATAAGAACCTGTGGCACTCAGAAAGCAGAATCTTGTAAAACACTGGACACTATTAAAAAAAGAATAATTTAATTATAAATTAGCTTTGATTTCCACATAACTTTTAATTACAACAATGTTATGGTTCAGTGGCAACTCTGCAGATTTGAAAACCAGTAAAACTCCCAAAATAAAGCCATATTGTCTTAGGTACTTATTACATGCAGACATAATTGTGAGTACAATGGTCTATTTTTTTCACAAAATTAGGATAGTAAAATCCTTTGTCTTGTAAGTTATTTGGGAAACATACCCTACTGAATAAAGCACTGAAAAATTAAAATACTTATTAGACATCAGTATAGCCACACAATTCCAAACTCTTGGGGAATGAAGTGTGCAGTTCATTCTTCAGATAATCAATTAGCTATCACTTCTGATTTCATAAAACAAAGATCTCCAAAGCACTGAGTAATGTTCAAGTGTTTTACGATTTAATTGAACCTAAACCCCAGTGGCTAATCCACAGGGAGGAAAAGGCAGAGAGATATAAAGGGGATATAGATCATCTAAATCAGAGTCTAAGTTTCAAGGATACAAAGCATGTTAAATTATTGACTCCTTAACATATTTAATGTTAAGGAGAACATGAAAAAAACATTAAAAACTAGATCCAGGCACATTTATTTTGACAGCATTAGTCTGTTAGTATTTATCCAAGTATTTTTTCAATTATTTCTAATAAAGATAGAAAACACATCTACTGCAGAATAACTTATTTACATGTGCCAGCAGTATTTTCTAGTAACACACGTACATGTATATAAATGCTGTAAACTTAATTTCTATGAAGTATTTGGTCATCTGTTAAAAAGTAGCTTCATCCCATCCTAAAGTTTCAAGTTCATATGGAAAATAGAATTACACATATCTATGCATATTTTAGGAACCAATGCACGTGTTTATTATGACTGGTTTACTGCAGCCCTACAGAGGGGGGACACAGCTGAGGCAATGCAAAGCTCCCCAAGCTGCCTTGCCACGGGGCCTGTACTCTGATCCAGAATGACCACCTCTGAAGGCCAAATATCAACTGCTAACAAGCTTGGCTCACAACACACAGGAAATAATTACCTCCAAAAGCCCAGGTTTTAGAAATCCTACTCTACACTGAAACTCAACTCTTAAAATGCTTCAATGTACCATCAAACAGGGTAAGGACTACCAATCTAAAAGGATTTTTTATGACAACAGAAAAACACTTCCTCTTGCAGTTCTTGTACTTGGGAGTGAAAGGGTAGTTCAAATTCATGACCTTACTGCTCCAACTGATTACAGTAAAGAAGCAGTTACAGACAACTGACAAATCCCTTCAAATACAGGAAAACTGACACTAGCACAAAGTCATTAGCACATTCCTATTTTAGGATGTTGGATAAAAGTTGGTGAGAAGAGATAAAAACAGTAAAATATCACAAATATCTTGTAAAAGGGTAATTGTTCTTCTAAGCTACAAATTGCAGCAGTGTCTGACAAAGGGGTTATAAAACCATGCACCCTTTCCCAGTGTTGTGCTCTAGATTCTGGTGGCTGAAACAGGAGCAACCGAATTTGATGCCCATTTTAAAACAAGAGTTAAACTTAGCTGAACCTGTTGATACAAGCAGGCAGGACAAGTTTGGAAGGTGGAGGGAGAGCTGCATTTGACAGGCATTATCAGAATACCAATGGAAACTGCATGCAGACATGAACTTACAATGTTGTTCTACTCTGAAAAGTGACTACAAGGTAACCAGAGCCTTCTTAAAACACATTCCCTGTTTCATTTAAGGTAAAACTTCTCACTTGGTGAGAAAGCTTTGATTTTTTTATTTTTTATTTTTTGTATGTGAGAACAAAACATGCTTCCAAGACTGCTTGATGAACACACCAGAATAAATATAACAAGACAGACAATTAACTGCAGAAATAGTCTTGAACTGTGAGATGGTGCACTTTGAATGCAACTGTGCAAAAATACGGCACAGGGCAGAAAGGCTAAAAGAATTACTGCATTTTTCTGCATTTTTTGTAAAAGCAAATATCCAAAAGACTTTCACTTCCAAATTTCAGGCTGATTTTGTAATATAGAAAAGAAGTTTATCAGTAATCAAGGTCCACTTCACTTGGAGGATGAAGAGGACACATGGAAGCCAACAAGGTTGTGTCAATTTTCAGAGTACAACTGTATATTCTGGCAGTTACACACTGATCTAGTACATGATTTTAACAAGCTATTAGGCTTAGTTCACACTGCCAAACAGTTCAAAATGGGTCAAAGTCAGTATTTAACAATTTCTGCTGATAGAGGCAATCCTCTATACTGATCACAGTCTAATTTCTCAGAACTGAAAAAAAAAATTCTTTTAACAATTATCAAATGTGAAATAAACAAAACTTTGAATGTTTTAAATTTTAGATAATGCCTTCCAAAATTTGGTTTAAGTATAGTTTTCAGCAATATGAAAACTATGGTGAGAATACTTTGAAAAGAAAGAAAGAAAAAGATTTCCATGATAACCCCATTGTCAGATGTTCAGAACTTTCTCAAAAGCCTCCATTTGGGCTGAAACTTTCCATGCTTGGTCTCAGCCCAAAGGTGCACTTTGTAGACCTGAAAAAGGAAAAAAGGTAAGTAAAAAAAAATAAAACGTGCTGAAACATCCCCTTGCCCAGTTTTATTTCGGGTATTCAGCACTTAACCTTGAAGGGGGTACTGTACTGCAAATGTAATATATTTTAATTATTTAACCTTGTTATACAAATCACATTTCTCACTTAAGGTGTATTCTGGTAGGCATTTAAAAATGTTTTTTCCTGTTTTATTTGCACTAAGAAGTACAGGGGATAATGCTGCCTATTGCAAGCATGGAACCATGCATTAGACAGTTACTGGAGCAACAGGCAACTCAATTTCGAATTACATCCAGTTTCACTGTATGATTTTAGCTTCCAAATCAAATTACTGCAAATATTGGCAGCAGAAAAGAAAAACTGTATTAGATAACCTCAGGTTAGAGGCATTATCTTCTAAATATACTGTATACTCTGGTGGGCTTTCTTTTGGTCTTTTACTTTATTTTAGTTTTTTTTTAAAGAAAGCTTGAGCTCCCATGTCATCTTACTAGCAAAAAAAAATAAAAATTTGAGGAATTATTTCAGCATTTCTTAAAAAATACATCCGATAACAGAGAGCCACCACTAACAATACCTTTGCTACTTCTTTGACAAATGCTTTTTTTTTTGTCTCCTTCCATCAGCCTGGTGATAAACTACTGTCTTCTTGGCAAAGTATCAGGGTTGACTGATTCAAAAATCACCTTGCAATACATTTAACATTGAGAGAGAGCACTGCTCACTTTTCTACTTTATCATGACAAGGGGCATTAATGAAAGTCACTTAAATGCTAAACACATCTAAAATACCCTTAAAGTGGTAACACAACGGAGGAGAAACAAAAATAATGCACCTTTGCTTGTCATACTGTGGAAACACAATAGAAAAAGGACCAATAATTCTTACTGGGCTCTCTACTGGGCTTCTGCAAGGGAAGAAAAATCAGTTATTGGCCCGATACTGCCAAAAGCTGAGTGCCCTCCACTGTCAAATCAATGAGCATCTGAACATGCTCTCCACCTTTCAGGAATGGCCCCGCTTCATTACAAAACTGTTTAACAGCAAAGGTAATGTGACATCTCTTATGCAACATATATTTTACACATAGAAATACATACACACATACAAACAAAAAGTGTTTTTTTGGTTTTTTGTTTTTGTTTTTTTTACCTAAATGCAAACTGGATGAGGATCCATGTGATGAAAGTGATGGCGGTGGCGTAAGTGAATGTCCTGGCGTTTGGCTTGGCAGAGGCATGCCTATTGGACTTGGAGAGGAGGAAAATCCCAGACTATTGTAAAATGGCTGCCCTATGGGTGCTAGGCTGCTACTAGATCTTTTGTACAAGTCAGAGCTAGTAGATAGAGAATCTCTCCTTGTGGCACTACTACTTGCAGAACTGCCAACTGAAGAAGAAATAAAAAGACCCTAATTACACAGTGTCAACTGAATAAAACCTATCCCCAACTACAGCTGGGCAACAACAGATGCGATCACAATAATTACAGCAATCGTTACGACAAAGACAATTACTGTGATAACCACACATGCTTTCAAGTAAATCTAAGTGGGTATAAACATACCACTGGCAAATCATTTCACCAACGTCCATGTCTTTCAACATTTCACACTAGACTTCTCATAGTAATATTGCAGTACTCTGTTTTAAACGCCTGGCTTCAGGCTTTGGGACAAATATGGAATTTTTAAGATTAGATTACACTGTCATTTTATAGGATAAATGATTCTAAAAATATTGCCACTAATTATTTGATAAATTTTTTTCCACCATAAATTATTAGTCAGACAGTGACAGTCATTTCAGGAAAAAGTCTAGAGGAAATTGGTTGTTGTTTAAGGGTTCACAAAATAATTTATATTGCTGTTCAGCTGTTTCTGAGCTTCCTCGTTTGTGAACCCCTCACCTGTAGGAAAAAAATTACTACTTTAAATTTCCTATGAGAATTGTGGCTCTCAAAGAAGTGTTTTGAAAAGATACCATAAAGAGGGAACAGGCCAAGAAAGAAGATGAGAAGCATAGCAGAGATAGGAAAATTAGGTGAGAAATTAAAAACGTGATTTTATTGCTATCAGTGTTTCTGAAAGTTAAATTAGACTAGAGGCTTTGGATAACAGTGTATTAGTGAAGGACTGGTTATCCTGCACAGCATTGTTCAGCAGGGTGATAAGCAGTCTAAGACAAATTAGGAGAACAATAAAAAGCTTTTAGAAATGTTAAAATCTAGTATCTGCTGTGTACTAGTGAAGTATTTAACTATAGTGCCTGTTTTAAACACTGAACATTAGTATACTCATGAACCAAACCAAGAGATTATGGATATCTTAATAACAAATATCTTTCTTAAGATGAATTTGGAAAATTGACTACTACTACTGACTACTTCAACTTAAAAAGGAAAGGTCAGAATTTCTACTTCTATAACTTTTATCCTTTCCAAGTACCTTCCTAGTAAAGCTGGCAGCATGGCACAATATAAAGGTCACCTGAAACTTCTCATTTTAAGACACTAATTTGTTTTCCTATAACATTAACAACTTGGCTAATATTTTTCATGGCAGGAACATGCTTGAACAAAATTTTTAATGGAACTTCTGTTTAAACACTACCATTTCAGAAAAACTGGCAAAGAAAGGTGCTTTATCCTTTACCAAAATAATCTAGCAACCTCTTTGAGAAGTTGATGCTTTCATATACTCAGACCAAATATGCCAGCAACAGGAGACCTTTATTTTTACACTCTTAGACTGAACTAAAAATCTTTGAAAAATCACAGTTCATGCAAATTCAGCACAGAACTGCTACAGATTCATAGCTGAAAACTTAAATTTCTGACCATACACAGCACATCTGAGATGGTTGACTAAGGTTGTGCCTGCAATTGAACTTCAGTGTGTCATGTCAAAAATAGACTTTGAAACTCCTGTCCAAGATTCCACCATGTGTTGGAAAGGCCCATGAGGCAATGCAGAAAGGAAGTTTTTTATTTCAAGTGCAGGGGAGACAAAAGCCAAACACAAGAAGTAGACTAGGGAAGGGGGAAAGAGAAAAAAGGAAACCAGAAGGAGAAAGAGAGAAAGGTAAGACAAAGGAGCCAACAAAGACTGCAAGAAAAACCAGCAAGGACTTTCAGTGGGACTGAGGATGAGAAGAAAGCAGATCTGAAGAAAAGTTAGGCTGTAGAAGGTGAATGTGACTCTGGGGCAAAAAGACTGGAATAGTAAAGCTGATGATGGGAACATCACACAGTACATGTAGAAACAGAAACATACTTAGGAGGGGGAGGGAAGCAGGAGATAAATGCTGCCTGGAAACTGGGAAGAAAGACATACTAGAGGAGAAACCAGAAGGAAAAGATACTGGACTAACTAGGCAAGGAGATTGAGAATAAGAAACCAGAAGAGCAAATTAAGGCAACAGCTGAAAGAAATCTCAAGCTTTAAGACCAGCTCTAAAGGCTCTGGCTCAGTGAACCATGTAAATGTTAATACAATACTACACGATGGATTGTTATTTTTCCATCTTTCAAGGTTTCTTACTCAGCTAAATTACTGCAGCTTAACAAGTTACCACAAACCAGCTGAGCTGCATTTTCACACACACAGGCAAAGCTCACAAAACCCAGAAGATAATTTGCATTCATTTACTCCTCTTCCCCCCTCTCTAAGCTAATCCAATTCCTTTGCAGTTGTTACAAACCAGAAGGTGGCATTTGGAAAGCTGCCATAGTTGATCTAATTCTTGGCTACCTGTTAAGCTGCAGTAACTTATCATCATGTACCTAAACCTTTAAAATGGAGTATGAATAACTTTATTATAAAAGAACAGAGACTGTAAGTACATACAGTCATTTATATGGTATGTTTGCTGCTTTCAGTTGTTACTTTGTTCAGTCATTCAAGCTAGAACATGTTCACTTTGCATTTTTTGCAGCTATTTTTGCCCCCTGCAAAAACTGAAAACATAAGGGCAAAATGTGTTCTGCCATCTATCAGTCTTCATGGCTATATTTTAACTGAAATTCAACCTTTTCAACACACTGACTGGAGTTACTGAGAAGCTGAAACCTCGGCACATAAAAAATTAAACTTATTTTCAATTTGCCTCAATACATATGAATACCACTGGTTTAAGTGCTCAAATGTGTACTTCAATTCAAACATACAAGTCAGAACACTAAAAAAATTAAATAAATAATCAGGAAGCATTTCTTAAGTGGCTATTAGGGCAAGTACAATTTATATTTAGCAGAAGGGCACTTTCAATATACCTTTATTCTAATAATATTACTAAAAATATTTCATGTTTAGATAGCACCTTTCATCAGCACTTCTCAAACTGCAAAAGCACAGAGTTCCTGCTTCCCTGTGCAAACTACCATGTTAATTAAATCACCCTGGCTATTGCTGCAAGATTTCAGCATGTGCTCTCTGTGCTGAGGGCTTTGGACAAAGCTCTGGAACTGACCTTTGCAACAAGAAAAAGGCTTAATCTCCTGTGCCAGAAAAAGCTATGCTGATTTTCTTAAATAGGTACACAACTACAATTTGTGTTCTATGGAGGTTTTTCAGATAGTGCAGGATAAAAACTTTTATGACTTAAATCTGTTCTACCTAGAGACCTTAAACAGTTGCAGTATGTTAAATATATATATTGATTATCACTATCTACCACTGTAATGAAACTGTACCTAGAGTGAAAAACAGCTGCCAAGGATTCACTGAAATCCTACAAATAGCTCAGGACAAGTTATATTACATAATGTACACTTGGACAGCACAATTTTGTAAATAAAATTAATGTGCTGTGGCATTAAGGAAAATTAAGAAAAGCTACACTACTGAGTAGCCTCAATTTTATTTTTTTTTTAAATTGAACGTGGGATGTTTTGAGTCTCCTCTTTAAAATCAAATACTGGACAGGATCAGTGTAAAAACCTGATTTTAGACTTCCTAGTACTAGTTTTGGTAAAGTAAGTAATTTTTCTGATTATTTTATGAAAAACAACACTGAGAAAAACTCTGTGTTGCTATGCAGTATATTTGATGTCACTAGTCACACTTGGTTACCAAATAACAACTACCATGTCTTAACACTGGAGGACGTGCTTTTCCTTCTGTTTTTTTCTCCCCCATTTATTAAGCCATTTTGTAGGATTTTTTTAAATTAGTTTCTTTAGCACTAATTTTCCTTAATTTTGAAAAAAATACTGTTAGAGAACATAAAATTCCCCCAATTTCTACCCATCTGCAAGACACGAAGATTAAACATGCTCCCCTGATTTCATTAATATTAGTAATAAAGAAGCAATTCAGTGCTGTAAACTTAGAGATTAATAGCATAAGGAAATATTATTTAAAAAAAAGTTTCTCTTGCCTTACTAAAACTGAATCTGAAATATAAGAAAACCTACCTTGAACATTTAAAAACTGTATGAATATGAAATTTCTGCTTTAGAGCAGAAATGTGACGATTTGTTCTTTTTAAATACAAACAGGTTGGTAATATTTAGGAATACCTGTTGAAATAATTAAGAGCCCCAAATGTGCACAGAACTATTTATGCTTAACTATATCTAAGATTAAACCTGCTAGAGATAACAAGGACTATTCCTGGGTATTAAGTATTTTTGTTTTATAAATCCTTGAAAAATGTTATGGAAACATGCACTTCAATATTAGATCAAATTTAGAAAGTCATATGTTGTTTAATTTCTTTGAAAAAAAAAGCTAGGAATTTTTCTGATATGGTGATTAAAACAAATGTCTATCTTCACTATCATCAATTGTTACTTTAACCACAGAATGAAGACTTCATTGAAAACAAAAGCAGCTTACTGAAAAACAGTAAAAAACTTCAGGGGCAGAGTACAGTGATCAATATGGTGAAGTATTTTGGAGATTACCTGTGACACAGGATATTGTTCAAAAACGCATCTTGTATACAGAACCCAAGTGAATTTAAAAAACTTCTTTTATTCCCCTATAATTTGTTTTAAACTTGAATAACCTATTTTTGCATTCTTTTTAGAAATGTATGTATATATATATATGATGCCTGATACAGACAATTTTTTTTTGCTTAGCACAGAAGTCTCACAGAATGTCCTCACTACATTAACAACCTACCTGATGAGCCAAATCCACCAAGTGCCGAGCCGATAGCTGCTCCTAAAGAGCTGCTACTTCCAAAGCCAAGAGATGTGCTTCCTGGTTGGCCAGGACCATGTGAAAAAAGGGAACTGCTCTGGGAGTTATTGGTCAAAGAGTTACTGCCATAAAATGAATTGGATTGAAGGCTACTATTTGTTTGCTGTTGCTGTTGCTGTGGCTGGGCACCAAGTGGCCGAAATAGACCGTTCGTGGCTCCCGCGAGATTGTTTGCTGTTCCTCCAGCTGAAGCAGCTGCAGCTGTAAAACACATGTTTTCAATCATAATTACTCTCTCAAACATTTCTGACTGAAAATGGATCATTCAGAACTAAACTGTATTTTCTTGAAGCTCTCTTAAAACAAGCAGAAATTCACATATTAAAGGACTAAGAGACTTAATAGTATTACACAATTACTCAAGGAAAAAAGGTGAAGTCAGCACATTTTTAGGCTAATCAAGGCTGCAAAATTCTTAACGTAATTGAAGGAATTTTCAGTGCAAACATATAAGACATTACTGTTTACTGAAATTTTTATATCCAAAGTTGCAGTAGCAGAATTGCAGCTAAGAGTCATTCAAAGACATCTTCAGCTACTGTCAGAAGTGGGCTCTGCATAGAGAAAGAAACTGATAGATTAACTTCAGAATAGATTAAACTAATTAATCCAGGGTTAATATTCTGGATTTTAATTTAACAAATGCAATAAACGGTTCAGTAAAGTAATACTAGATCTTACAACTGGTAAAAAAGAAGGAAACTAGAGACTTTTGATATAACTAATTCTCCTCTTTGGCTTTCCATTCTACACATAGCTTTCTCCTTGCCACGTTTTTCAGGAGAAAGTAAGTTTCATGAGAAAAGCATAGCAAGGGTCCAGAGCAGTCCATCTTCTGCCAGGCCGAAGCAATGAAATGATGCTTCCCAGGGAACACCATTTTAGGGGATTGATGAGAAGTGCATGTTATAATGCATGGGGAGAGGAAGGAGAAAATGCTCCTATCTGACAAGTAACATTTGCAGAAACATGCTTGTGTATGTATGGGAAGAGAACTTCAAATTCCAATTAAAAATGGAAAACCCCATCTGTGAGAAGTAACAGTCTCAGAGAACAGGAGGAGACACAATAATAAAGCAGGCATGCACAGTATATCCTTCACAACTAAAAAACTTCACAGATGCATAGAAAACAATGATCTCAAATACTAACCAACATCACTGTTAGGATACAGTAGAGAAGGGAAAGAAACCTCTGTGCAGGATTAAATATTTACCTGCTTGTGCTGCTGCAGAACTGATTAGAACAGGAGTTGAGGCCACCAATCTGACTGGTGCACCAAGGCCAGTTCTCGCTCCAGGGCCTACTACTAAGGCACCAGTCTGATCGTAATAGGCAGTGGGAGCCAGCACTTGGTAGCCTACAACACAAGAGAAAGGATTAGTGGGAATCTCACACAGTCAGCATTTTCTCTCTCCTTGAAATACTCTAACCCCAAACTACAAACCAGCATTTCTGTAACAGTCTTTGAACATCAACTGGACATCAAAGAAAAAGCAGTAAGCATCATAAAACACTGAGACAAAATCAGATTTAGAAATGCTTCAAGTAATTTTTTACAACTAAAATAATTGCTAAAATTAGTTGCCTAAGGTTGAAATTATTGGCAAGGTTAAAATTTCTAATACCATAGTGAGAAGGGTACAGATACAACACAACTAGCAGTATTTGGATCATTATCAAAACAATTTCCTTCAGCAGTTCAAAATACTATACATTTCTCTTGTACTCCTTTGTACATGGAGAAACTATTGAGACATGCACATTTAAAGGGCTGAGCTAAATTCACATTACCTAGCCACACTTAAAAGTCCATCTGCAAAAAACACATTGAGAAAGGAATGCTGTGTGTGCAGGAATACCTTAGACCAGACAGTTTCACAGGAATAAAAAAGACTGTAATCCAAGCATAACAATTCATTCAGTTGACAGTTAAGAATTGGAAATAATGAAGAAAAGGAGGAGGAGGAGTTGAAAAAGGAGAAAAGCAAGCAGTAGGAAGGAATACAGGATACAATATATGAATGAAGAAAAGCAGAAGAGACAAAAGAAAGGCATGCAAAATAAGAACAACAGAAAGAGAATTAATTTTAAAGCTCTTGACACTTGATAGTGAAGTAGATGAATTGAAGTAAGAATTCCTAAAAACTGGAAGACAAGCTACAATAATCTAAGAAAGTGTGCTGATATTTAGAATGTAACAATTCCTGTTAGGTTGACTATTATTATGAAGCAATTAAACAAAACCCAATGGAATTTCAATATTCCTCCCATGTTCAAACATATGCTAACACTATTAAGAAAAAAGACAAGATTGCAAAAGTCATACATCTATTTTTGTATATGTAAAAACAAAGATTTTGCATTCTATTTTAAGTCAGTTTTTCCCCATCAGTTGCCTTGTATGTTTAGAACTAGATCTAGTATTTCTCTCTGAAATACACATGGACCTGAACATAACTGGACCTCTGATTTAAGGTAAGTACCAACCACCAGCCCTCCAAGTCATATTTTCTCCTCCTCAATTTCTAAAACATCTCTGTAATCTCTTCTGCCTAGATACACTCCAAAAAGAAAAAAGCTGGAAACATCATCTGCCTTCTGGCCTGGTGGTCACAGTGCTCTGCAGGGAAGCTGGATACACAGGTCCAAATTCTCACACACTAAAAAAATATGAAGAAACAAAGGAGCCTCTGGTACCACTGAACAGGACAGGAGCAATGAAAATCCTGATCTTTAGGTTCAATTCACAGTTCTGAAGGTGAATGCATTATACTGGTCAGGAAAAATCATCACTGCTATCATTCTAAACCTGTTTGTTCTCACTGCCCACTATCCTCTTAGCATTCCAGGCACATTTACCTTCTCTTTCCCACCAACAGCACAAGAAGACAGTTGTCCTCCACATCAATTGTCTGAAAATTTGGCTAGTTAAAACCAACCAAAATAGTTTCTAAGACTTGAACTGGTTTGAACTGGTCTAGAAAACCTTTGCTAGAGGTGCCACTGCCTCTTCTACCTAGAAAAATGTGCTCTGCTCTACCCCTTCACCGCTAATAAAGGTTACTGCCTTCCCAAGGTAGGGAAAGGTGACAAACTTGTCTGTTTTACTGCAGTTCTGCAGATAACACAAAATATTGAATTAGTGACACAGTAGGAAAGCTCGTTATAGCAATGTGTTCCTGCACACATTAGCAATGTTTAGTTTCTAGTACCTACATAATTTCTGCTTTTACTTCGTAGCAGCTTCAATTGATAATACCATGTTGTTCTGCTGTTTGTTCCTGCTGTATCATATAAAACCACTTTTCCAGAACCCAGAATTGGCTAATGCTTACCAGTATTTACTCTGCCCACCTACCCTCCTCAGACACACAAACCCATGGACAATGCTGTAACTGATTAAGTATAACTGTGTAAAACCACCACAGATTTTATGTTTGCACCCTTCAGCTCACCAAAAACTAATACACAGCTTTTTATATTACTTCAGGCCCATGATGGAAACAAGCCTATTTTCCAATGCAAAATACTTGGAGGGGGGCAAGGGAGATAACTTACACTTTGCATAAATTAAATTTACTGCATTAATACTAATGCAGTTTAATACGTTAATATTAGATTTTCTAAAATAATTCACTCGTATGGCTGCTGAATAGAAGCAACTTGTCCTTGCTCTTTACATTACAAGATGCCCAAGCCCTCTTGATACTTCTCTGACATTACGAACCTGTGATCCACCCACAGACAGTACATTTAAAATAAGTAATGATTAGCTAGGTCAATAGCATCCAGATACTGTCACAGAAGGTTCAAGCTGTGCAGAACTGTTGGGTTCATCTGTTTCCAATTTCTGAAATACATTCTGAACCAAAAAAGGCCTCAGCTTTCTACTTAAATCTACTACAACAAAGCAACATAGGACTGACTATTTGTAAGATTGCTAAAACCTTGCTAAGTGCATCTGCAGCCTCAAAAGTATAAATTCTTTTGCTTTGATGTCAAAAATAGAATTTCAGAGAGACCATCTAAGATCAGATTAAATAACTGAAGAACAGCTCTCACAACAAAACTTAGGTCTTCTCCTTTCCACTATTCCAAATTGTGCCTCATCCCAGAAAGGTGAGCACAAATCTAGAAACTTTCCCCGCCCTCTCCTCTTATCAGAGATAAGGTCTTGGCAGATCTCCTCTCTAATTCCCTCCCTTCCTGTTTCAGTTTTTATTACCGTCCATCACATCATCATCTCTCCCTGTGGTGGTGCAGTTTCCCCTCAAAGCCAACAATTATCAAAGCTCACTTCAGTGCTTTCATATTCAAGTTCACTGTGGTGTTCCCATGCAGTCAGAAAACTAAAACATACTGTTTCCTAATCTGTTCTGAATCACACCTTTTATTTTAGAGTTCAGTTGCTCTATCTACACTTACTGTCTCCATATCAGCAGGGAATGTCAAAGTAACAATCTAGTTTATCAATATGCTGTTTTGCTGAAATTATTTCTAAATGTCTCCAGACACTGAAAAACTTTCTGATTCTTATCACACAAACCTTGAATATACCTAAAGAATGAGAAGAAATGAAATCTGTTCTCTTGGCCTATGCAGCTCATCCTGAGTATTGCACTGATCCATCCAGTAATGCAACTTCCCTCAGTGATGACATCCAAATGTATGCCAGTTTGCCACTTCTCTCTACACAATTTAAGAGATGTGACACTCCTAACTGCCAACTCAATTATGTGCCCCTTTAAAAACTGCCATCTTCTCCCCTCCCCAACTCTTTCTCCAAAGCCTGAATCCCTATAACCTTTTGCTTGCTCTAACGAAGACATGCTCGGCCTTATCTCTGCACATCCTCTCACAAATCAAATTCAGAACTTACTATCCATCCAGTAACCCATTTATACTCTCTATAGCCACTGTAACTCTGTCTATACTGTATATCTGCCATAATGAAATTTGACTTCTATTTCATACTACCCACTGCAATCTCACACTTCAAATTCCTTCAAAAATACTATGCCAGTGGATAGAAATTGTTGATTTTAATGCTCTACACATGGGTGGTTTTTTCCAGACTACTCTCTTTATATGTCCACCTGCAAGCCAGATGCACCATGACAGCTTTACTGTGTGAGCTCTGTAAAACTAAGTTGTATCTGACCTAGTCAGTGCAGTCAGTGGAGCCTCTGGAGGGATTTGGCTGACCTTCTGCTACAGACATCTATTTTAGGGTAAGCTGAGCAGCTCCGCAGTCTCTTTACAGCAACAGCACAAGGGAGACCTCCACTGAGCACAATGACTCCTTAGACAGCTGAAGTCTCAAGCAGACTCCTCCTGACTTTGGATGATTAAGCAAAGTCCAGAAGTTGCCTGTGACGAGGACTGATTTCACTCATAAGTAGAATGTTTACTGATTGTCCTATGAAATTGGGAATATCCTCTGATACTCTCTTGCACATATATTCAGGCAGAAACACTGTTTTTAAGAATCTTTATTATTGAATGACTTGCTCAATTAGGAACAGAAGAATTTACAATGGAATTGCATAACTCCAAAGCAAAATGCATTCTACATTTAGTGGTTTTATAAAAGAACCCAGGATTTTATTTTATCAGCCTTCCTGTACCCAGAGGGTCCTACAGGAAGGCTGGAGACTTTTGACAAGAGCATGAAGTGATAGAACAAGAGAGCACAGCATCCAACTGAAAGAGTTAAGCTTTGCATTGGATATTAGCAACAAATTCTTTACTGTGAGGGTAGAGAGGCACTGGTGCCCAGAGTGGCTGTTGCCACCTCACCCCTGAAGGTGTTCAAGATCAGGGTGGATGGGACTCTGAGAAACTTGGTTTAGTGGAAAGGTCCCTGTACATGGTAAGGGGTTAGAACAAGTTCATCTATAAGACCTCTTCCAAGCCAAACCATTCTATCATTCTATGATTTTCTGAAAGGAGACATAACAGCGACATTATGAGAAAAGTAACCTGGATTTCAGGCACTTTTTCTCTGAAGGAGAAAGAGATAGGTATCTTAAGTGACACAGGAATACACCTCCCTAAACAGTTAGCAAATAGGTGGGATAATATGAATTTCATCCAACATGAAGGCGATGACAAGGAGGAAGCAGCTCAAATAATTTCAGGACAGCAGCACGGACAAGCTGAACAATATACTCTCACTTGCTAGCACACAGTGAAATCAAACTATAAATATTCTCTCTGCAAAGAGTATTTAAAAGCTTGAAACTCAATTTGGACTTTCACTTTTCTTGTAAAACATCTTAGTCCATTGAAACATGAATTCCACACTTAATCTTGTTTACTACATGTGTTGCTCAGTGGTTGTTGTCTGGGATTCACGGAATCATATTTTGGTATCTGATATAACTTAGTCATCTTGACTCAATTTTATGGTAAGGTAATAGAAAAAGGCTTCTTGGAGCCAAACTCACTTTATCCTAAATCAGGGAACTAAAATAGAGGCGGACAAATCAAGAGTAAAAGTTCCTATTTCTCTTTGCTTGCTATAAACAGAGCCCAAGCATCTCTCCCAAATACAGACACCAAACCCAGTAACAAGATTCCCACATATAAAAGTATTCATTTCCTCATCCTATATTCTTCCTAGCCTAAAAAGAGGAATCACCAGCACTCCCTTATGACTCACTACGAACACATCTGATGATGACTGAAAAGAAAATGTCTTTCTTTGTATTTTGATCTCTATTCCCTGTAACTGTGGTTGGTAAGGCTTAAGTCAGTTGCAGACAATTCCTATAATAGAACAGTCTGAAATATATTCACAAGAATAAAGTTATTCTCTAGCTATCCAGGCTTGCAGCATCAGATGGGATAAAGCAGGAAACTACAATGGAAACTGAATAAAAAGGCTCCTGCCCTCATGAAAAACCTTTTGGGGCTTGTGGAAGAGGAAAAAAAAAGTCTTCAAGTACCTTCTTCAAAGGACAGACTCTTCCACTGCTGAGTTACGTATTTGACCATCCAGTATAACTCTCAATCATCCACCTGGGGAGGGGGGATTTAAGGGTTTTAAGAGCTAAGTCTTGAGTTAAGACAGCTACTACTCCAGATCCAAAGTAAGAACTAATAAGTAACTATTAACAAACGTAGCCCATACTCCCTCTTAAAAAAAAAAACAACTTATAGCTAAGCCTTTTAGGCTTGTGCAAAGGTGGTTATAACATCTCTCATATGCCTCATTGTTTGCAGGCCTTATCCATTGCTTTGGTAAGGTGTAGAAGCATCACTTAACAGGTGCCAGGACAGCACTTTGGTGATTCCTCATTTTAGAAGAAAGATGCTAAAAGCAGAAGCTAACTACTGCATGAGGAGAAATAGAAATTGCAGTTATAAAAGAAAACAGACAAGAAAAACACAGTAGCCAGTCTGCTCTGCAGCTACAATCTAAAATGTGCTCATGGGAGGCCAAGTGCAAAGTGCCATGCAGCAAACAACTCTGGCTCCAGGCTGCATGGCATCTCACAGTGGTGTTGACCAAGGAGAGAACTTGTAAGGTCAAAGGAATGTATCAACATTATCTAACTTAACTATGTAAGAAACTAAACTTCACACTGAAGAATGGCCAACTACACTGAAATCACTCTTGCTCAGGTAATTGTATCCAACACTTAGAAGTAAGGTTGAACTTTAAGCTAACCACTTCCCAGCCCGTGAACCATCCCTCAGGAAGTCAGAAGCCATACACACTAAAAGAATCTGGGGCTCCAGCCTTTGGACTGCTTCCAAGCATTCTGTGATCTTCAGATATGCTCAAGCAGTAATTTTGTTTTAAATTTCTTAATTTTAAGATTCTGAATTTTAAGTGTCATTATGTCCCAAATAAAAGTTATTCTAGCAAAACTTAATACCTCCTGTTACAGAGGAAGCAGAATGCCTTTTTAAGACAGCATGTAGTTGCTTTATTATATATGAAATTATCTTGCAAAAACCTATGATATTCCTTGTGCATACATTTGTAACAGCAGATACAGAGAAAATCCTCCATACAACAAATGTTAGAAAAGTATCTTGTGCTCTAATAAGTTTATGCCAGTATTTTAAACCAACTGAATAACATAAAATTCTAAGTAGCTTATCATAAACATAACAAGACTTTGTTTATCTGTTACACCAATATTGTTACTTTCAGTGAGTCTCTTAATCCACTGATAATATACATACCTGGCATGCCTGTAGCAAGACCCTGACCAAAAGCCAAAGCTGGATTTGCTGCTGCAGCTGCTGCAAGTGACTCTGCCTGCTGCCCTTGCTGCCCCTGGTTGGGAGTGAGCGGGCGCTGAGTTGCTCCAGCTCGCAGGACCTGGAAAAGGCCGACACAACACCCCCTCCTTAAAAGGTGAGGAAGCCAATCTGTTATGTGCTAACAAAGGTCTAGAACAGTTGCTTAAGTATTTGATGGCTCTAAGCCCTGATTTTCATTTTGGGACTATTGCACCTTGCTGGTTTCAAGCATACACACACACAAAGAATAAAAGGTATACACCATTTTGGTGACAAACGTGACCATAGAATACCAGCAGTGCTCTGGACAGCAGGGCTGAGGTGTGTTCCACCAATGGTAGTGAGTGTAAAGGAAGGAAGGAAATCTGTAGGAGTGATACATTTTATGACCTACATTATTTATTAACTGAACATCTGACCTTCTCTGATAAACAAATTTGTTTACATTACTTCTAGGCAATTGAATGATGTAAATCTGAGTATTTCAGCACTTGTAGTAACTTGTCTAAATAATTAACATTCCACTGCCAACAGTGCTGTAAATAATGCATCCACTAAGTTTTAAACATTCACATAACACTCCATCACCATGCAACGCAGGCATATTTCATTATGTTCTGACAGCAAATCTCCGGGAATCTGATTGAAAAGCAATCTAAATTCCTGCAGCTACCTCATTTCTCTTGGTTAAAATCAACTTTTTCAGGTCCAAAATAAGGGAGAAATACAACTCCCCATATATTCCCACAAAGAATTGTATGTTACTTGCATAAATTGGATATTAATTTTATAGAGAAGACAAAAAGACACTGCAGAGATGATAATACATTCAGTTATCAATGCAGGTCACTGATAAAAACAATCAGTAGAAAGAAATATCCACCTGATTATAAAAACAGTGATGAACCCTGGGAATTATATGGTATCTCAGACTTCTTATTTTACATTTCTAAGAATGGCATTGAAACTAACCATAAAAGTTGGGTTAAAAATTTTGAAATGCTTACATTCATTCAAGTGTAAAGTTATTGTAAAATTTGAAGGCTTTCCTTTGTCAAAATTACCATTCATTTATACTGAAAGCTCATACAATACTTTAAAAATGCATCCAGAGTAACAGTAGAAAATTAATTTTTTTAAAAGCACTACTTAAAGAAAAGGAATTTTCAGCAAGTTCTTGTAACAATTGCTCATTCTTGCTTCACCAAGGCAAAATCACCATATAGCACATGGTGATGCACCAATACAATTAATGTCACAGAAAAATCAGCTGGGCAATCCTTCCTTCCTGTGAAGTATCAAAACTACTGGTAACACCTTTATTTCCCTACTTTTTGAAGGGACAGAAAAACATGTATCATTCAATCTTCTACAAATTTATGAAAATACAGATTGATTTTTTTCCCCCAAGCTTAAAAGAAACAATATCCTCCTAAACTTCCCTTACATCAGTTTTCTAGATTAAACTTTACAATAATTTACTACACAGGAAGCATTATGTACACACATAATAGCACAGCAACCTGAAGAAAGGAACCATTTTTCGTGTCTGCTGTCTTAAGAAACAAGCGTGTAAAATAACTTTAACATGGTGTGAGACAGTGACAACCAGTAAGGAAACTGAGTTTTTAACATTCATTTAATTATACCATACAATGCAACATCTGAATTATGTAAAGTTTTCTAGCAGCTGACCCTTACACACTGGAAAGCTAAGGTAAGGCAGCTCTGCTTCTCATGCTGAACATACCGGTTGCTGTCCCTGCTGTGCCTGGGAAGCCGCTTGCTGATTTGCTGTGGTATTTGCTGCTGCAGCTTGCTGTTGGAATAAATTGGCTGGATACACCCCCCATGGAACACCATAATACTGAGGTGGAACCACAGCAGGACCTAAAACCAGAAAGCATGATCATTCCATCTAGTGCAGCTGCTTAATATACTGTTAGTAGCATCCCTCACTGATCCATCTTCTCAGTTTCAGAAGAGAAATCGGTATTAAAGAATTCCCATATTAGCTAAAATGGCATATAAATATAAATGGGTTAATTTAAAAAATTCACACCAAGTTATATCTTCTCTATGAAAAAATGAATACCTTTGTGAGACTCGGATGACAAACAAAAACCTTAAAGAATTCAGAGTCTGTGTACCAAAGAACACTCAAAATCAGCTTTCATGGCTGGAAGAAAAGATCATTTCAGAACATCACAGAATGAACAAAATTTATCTTCCTGATAGTGATGTACTGAGACTGATCATCTGTAATTCCTCCTTTCTGTATGATGCCCTTGCTTGTACAACTATTGCCTGTGCCTCCCCTGCATATACATGATGCTCTTCAAAGAGGGCATACTTAACTCTTCCAGTCTATTGATGAAGAATCTGTAGAATAAACTCTCTGTATCATGGCATTGTACACATAAACCATTATGTATAGAGGTGTTTTAGTTTTTTCTACTGCCTTTCCAGTGAAAGACCATGTGGAAACAAAGGAGTTGTTTTTTTTTAATGTTATGCTCAAGTCTGAGCACTAGCTGTGACTTGAATACTCAGGCATGTTGTTTCACTAGATATCTAGATATCATGTTGTGACATCTAGTAACTTTTTAAGAGATTTTCCTGTGTTTTTCTGTTGTCTGGGTCTTTCAGCATGCTGGAGACCATCTTTATTCTCATGCCCACTGGCAATGAGAAAAGCTGGAATTAGAAGATTAATGCACTGAGTGAAAACATACAAGGATAAGGTTAGCTCATCTTTTGAAAATAATACATACTGTCAATGTCAAATGCACCATATTAAGGAGTAACACCTCTAGAACAGAAAAAAGGCCCTAATTTTTGTATATGAAAGTCCAGTGGCAAGAGAAATTTGAAATCCATATATAAGAAAACTAAAATCCTTTCTATTTTAAGTAGAAATTTTCAAAATGTCAGTATTCATTTTCCTACAAGTCTCTCCCCTTTCTACATTTCCAGAGAATAAATAGGACAGATTTCACTTTTTTTTTCCTTTCATTGGGTTGAATTACCAAGACAGACACTTTCCAGTGTTCAGTTACCTGCTAGGGTAGCTGCTGCAGCTAATCCAGCTGCAGTGTATGGGTCAGTCCCTGGAGGAGCAGCGCTGATAATATATGGGTTTGGCACAAAAGCAGCTGGGGCCAAGCCTGCGGAGAATACGCCTGCTGCAGTAACAAACACAGGTTCATTACAGCCAACATTCTTAGCAAGCATCATCATATTCACACCACCCAAACCACACAGCCTATCTGCTCAAATCAGAACTGCTTGTACTTTGGAAGCTCTTAAGAGCAGGTACATAATTACAGAAATCAACATTTCTGTGTCTTCTCATCAGTGCTTTCTTACTAATCCCAAGGCCTAACAGCTTTGTTTTGTTGGACCTACAGACTCCAAGGAGATTTATCTCATATGTGTATATCCATCCTTACAGAAGGGATTATGCAAAGTGAAATTTAGCTTGTCCAGCTTGAACTATCTGAAAGTTAAACTAGTCTTGCAAGGAAATCTGTAGCAGACAAGTCATCTAGTGTCTGAAGTGAATCAGTCAGATGAAATGAACCAGCTGCTAAAGACAAAAATCTCTCTTCACTGACAAATAAGAGAAAATTTAACCAGATAGTTTAAGTCAGATACCTAGCTTTTAAACAGCCAGCTATGAGATGCTAATCTTACTTCCCTTGAATCCCAATTTGATATAGAAATTGTAACAGAAGGAGACAACTGCAGAAACTGGCAAGCAAAGCAGCACTACCCAGAGTTCCCCCTGTCACTTGGATTCATAGGCTTTATCCAACACTGAGTCAGCAACTGCTGCAGCAAGCAAGGCACATCAAACTATGTCCCTCTTTCCAAATATTTCTTGATAAACTTCTATTAATATGCACGTGAGAAGAGGCTGCATTTTAAAGAGGAAAATTTCAGCTGACTACTACTCAGTCAGCACTTCACACAAAGTAGAGGCTTCTCCAAAGTTTAGAGGTCAAAGACAGGACCTGTGGACTCACACAAACATTTCAACCTGCCATGCTTCCAGTTCTCAGCCTGTATTTGTCAGCTACATAACAGTAAAGAGCTGCCACTTTTCAATCCCAGCCATAGGCTGCTGATCTCTGTCTGAGCAGATCTCACAACCTACCTAAATAAGCTGGTGGGAAAATTTACAGGAGAGCACAGATCCAAGTCACTGGAGATGCTTCCTACTTCTGCCTGTCCTTCTGATCCTGAGAATCTTTTTTTTCTCACAGAGGAAAGACATCTTTGCACACACCTCAACAGTCCAGCAGAACTGGAGAGGGTGGAAATCTAAACCCTGACTATCTCCCTTCCTTAAACAAGGAATTGCTTCCATGTGTATTCCAACCCCCTTCCCCTAAACATTAGCAGCTTCTCCACAGATGAAGATAAAATTGCTGTCACTGAAATAAAGGCTCCTTGTTGAGCTGCAGCACATGAAGAACTTTATATATTTAACTAACTCACTGAACTAAAGGCACTGTAAAAATGCCTACTAAAGAATTAGCTCTACCAGAAGGGTACCCGCAAGAAGAAAGAGCTGCTTAAATAGTGCCATTAACAAGGAAAAAGTAAAACTTAATCAACACAACAGTATGATTTCAAAATTCTACTCTACAGTAATTTTTAACCGGATTACTAAAAATATTAAACTGCAATAGAATCTTCAAATTGCATATTGGTTTTTAGTATATAAAGGTAGTGTTTCTGTTACTGCTTATAGCAGCAAGCATTTTAAACTTTTACTCTCATCAACTTTCAAGTACTATGCTACAGAAGCAAATAAAAGTTTAATTTCTTTGCATACAACTGCTCAAAGGGGAAAATTTACAACAGAAAACCTCCACTAAGGACAGTACAGTCACAGGCAGTCACTCTGAGTAGTATTCACGACAAGCACTGCAATAGGCCAAGTGACCAGTATCTATGTGAATGAGAAGACTGGGTAAATTGAAAGGATTCTATTAAAGCAACACACCCACTTTAGCCAGGGACACCTGCTGTACTGTACAGACACCTCACCTATGTGTGGCTGCTGAGCTGCAGCCAGTGCATATTGCTGCTGCTGGGCTGCTGTCAACTGCTGAACAGTCAGAGCATTAGTCCTCTGGAAAAGCTATTGGGAAAAAAAAAAAAAAAAGAAAAAAAAAAAGCATTTCAGTTTTCAAAAGTCAGGGCTATAACATACTTGGATTTGCTTACAAAAAAAAATCAAACTAAGTAACAGCAATAAACTAGAAAATTATGCAATATTCTTCTAGATTAATTAAACAATTATTTACCCTTGACTAAGTCACAGACAGAATATTATTCAATGTATTGCATGTTGAAATGACTGATTATCAAGAAGATAATCAACAACTTAAAGGATCAATTTGCCACAGTCCATTACTAACCTGCTGCTGAGAATTGTAGTCAAAAAGTCCTACAGTAGCTCCTGAAGAGTCCATTTGTACCTGATTGCCAGGATAGTCAAACTGCAGAGAATCAAGACCAACTTGTTCCATGGCATCTAGATTCTGATTTTCTGGATTTGAAAATTCTTCTACCAGAGGCTTGTGGGCTGTAGGATTGGGAAGTGGACCTAATCCTTCTGTGGTGCTGGGATTGGGGCCCAGGCGTTCAGCTACTTCTGTTGGGGAGGCTTGTCGACTTCCAGGGGTACGACTGTTCAGAAGAAATTTAAGACAGACTCCTCAGTCTTAAAGAAAGCTGTCCATGGACAGAGTACAGCATTTCTACTTTCAAAGCAGCTCTGAACTCAAGAGACTTTACAAAGGGAACTGACAGGCTCATTTTAACATCCTCAACCAGCATGCATTGATGGCTCAAGATAGAGGACGCATTTAATTCTAAAGCATAATTTTATTTGGTTTTGTTATATATTTTTAATTTAAGACTGACTACAGAGCTCTTCAAATCACTTGTGAGAAAAACAAACTGATCTGTGAGGTTGTTCTGAGTCAAATGGAATGAATTGTGGTCACCTGCAGACTTTGGGATGTGTCTTTATTGTATTTTGGTGGTGACATGAAATGTACTGACGAGAAATTTAAAAAAAAAAAGAAATAGCTAAGGGCATTTCACACCAAAGAACAGAAAGACACAGCAAAATTTTAATTGGAAAAGACAAACATACAATATAGTAACCATTTTTCACCTCTGAAAAGCAAGCAATATATTTTTACCTTGAGCAAAATGAACCAATAATCACTTCATTTAGCATGTGACTAAAACATTTAATTTTCTGCACAACTCATTTAATAGACTATACTAAAAAGTGTTCCTAATATAACCCTGAACAGAATATACAGTATCATAGATATAGTATTATATCTAAAAGCTAAATTGTTCTCTCATCTGACTAGCAATATTCCCACTGACTATAGGGGACTTTTTGTACACCTATAAATACCTACAGGCAAACAGATGAAGTGAGATGTCAACAGAGTAACATCCTAAAGAGATTCCCAACACTATTTGGTTAGATTTAGGATGCCTTAATTTGGAGTGGTACCCCACCTTCTGTGGGAGGCCATATTGTTTAGGTTATCAATTTTTACTGGCAAAAATCTAAGTTAACTACTAGGAAAGAGTTGTGTGAGAAAATCTATGATCCTCTAACATTATTGCGTTGGTAGAATTTTATGATTATATGTTGTTTCTCAGGAAGTGTAAAATTTCTTGTTAAGTTTGCTTTACTTGTGACACCTGGGCTCAAATACCAAATGCCATCTTGCAGAAAGAACCTATGTTTATTCCAGCAGCACAGTGTCATTCCAGTTTGCTGTACTGCTAATTCTAGGTTAGAGACACAGCCTCAGTAACCTGTTCTGCTTCCTTTCAGGGCTCCAAAGTTAAAGTGTCTGTTACTCACTGAAGCACACGACTAATGTGACCAGTACTTATGTAATGCCTAATAACAACACTTAAGTCTGTATGGCTAGGAACCAGTGGAAATCAGCCTTTTAGGGAGTTTTCTGCAGCAACACTGTATGACTTATTACTCTGGACAAAATATGTCAAAGAAAGGAGGAGTTTTTTGACTAGAGTTTTTTTTAATGTAACAAGCAAACTCATGATTGTGTACAACATGCTGGCTTACCATCTAAGTATCCTAGCAAGCAACCATGTCTTGCTCAAAAACTGAATTTCAAGTCATTTAATACTCCCTATTTTTCCCAAGTGAAATATAGCATCAACAAAGTGAAGAACAAAAGGAAAAAAGGCAGTTATTTCAGTACATACTTAGTTTAAAAACGCTACAAGTACAATAAAAATACAAGGAGGAGGACAGGATGAAGTTTCTTTGTTAATACTTTTGGTTAGCCAATACAGGTTGCTCCTCATATTGGTGCTGTTCTGTTGCTATAGTTAAAGTTGTGTCAATACTTCAATTATAAACCTCTGTTTGGAGGGCTCTATACCACCACTTTATATGGCTCATTTCATTTAGATGCCTTTTTTATTTTTTTTTTTTTTGAGAGGTTTACTGGCTTTGGATGCTTTTTTGCATTTGTGTATTTTTTAATAACTTCTCTCTTTAAATAATAGAGAAGGTACTTTAAAAACACCTATTTCAAAATTGAAATAGATACTGGCAAAGAAAAGCAGGACACAAGTTTGTCTGTATTTCCTACTGGTAACAATGAAGGCAACTTTGTTTATTTTGCATAGTGCAGCATGCATCCAAACGGAGCCAATGCGAGCTCTCTGGTATGCTTGGAACTGTATTATTTTCAATGATACATCTTGAAAAACAGACTTGAAAAATCCCTCCTTAGCCTCAGGTAAATATATTTTTAAAGGGTAGGAAATACTTACGTATGGGATTCAAACATGCATTTTAATATACTTGTTCAGTAATGAACTAATGAAACCACAACTATCTGGTCATGTTCATCACATTAATGCAAATTTATGAGCAGCACTCTAGTTCTCTATCTTTTTAATTCTTGTGTATGACACTTACAAATGCATCACAGTCATTCAAGAAAGAAGAATCAGCCCTCATAAAGTACTCAATTTAAAATGCAGTTTAGTTTTAGAAAAAAACCCAGACTGGCTGTGCTGTCAAGAGTTCACTGTTCAAAAGCTTGAGCTTGGTCCAACCCATTTTTCCCTACAAAAACAACCAAACCACAACACCATTCAATAGGTGACATTTAATTATATGAATAGGAAAATACATTGCTTCACCTTAGGCAAAGATATGGCTTCTATAAAGACTTATGGGGAAATGTTTAGTTGTGTTAGGCTGTGGTATCCACTAGCAAAATCAGAAGGAAAGTTAAAATTCTGTAGGACTTACTCTCTACAAGAACACTCAGATGCAAAAGAGCATTAAAAAGAAGCAGAGAGAGAAAGAAATTTAGTTTGACATTAAAAGGGTTAAAGTTCTCATCCCTCTATTTCATCACATTCAGAAGGTACCCATTTACTTTTAATAGTTACTATGTTAAGATGAATTTGTCTCATGAGAAGTGACACACACATTAATGACATCCTAGGAAACAAGTGGCACAGTGGGAAAGGGAGGACTTGAGAGGGGGAGAATCAGTCTGCAGCTGGGTAATGTTTAAAGCTGACACACAAACCAGAACTGTAATAATGCCCTTAAGAGACATGCTTGTCTTCTCGAGAAACAGTTAAAAGCTTACTTAAAATCTTTGCACTCGGCATCCATTCCATTTGGCAAACCTCTGCCATTTATTTTAGTAACATCCTCATCATCTCCTTGTTTAAGATCTCTGTTTTTGTCCTCCTCAAATGGAGAAGCCTTGCCTTTCTGATCTCCTTTCTCAGGTCCATCTGTTTCAGCATCTCTAGTGCCCTGAGGAAAAAGAATCTGTTTGATTCTGAATATTGAACAGAACACAATAGGAGCACCACAAGGTGACCTAATTCTACACTACAGTGCACGTAAACAATACAAACAGTTTGTTGTCAATGAAATTGCATTTGGTGGGTAACTTGGTCATCAAGTTTCAACCACATGCAATTAATAACTGCCAAAATGTGAAAAGGAATGTCAAGATTTATAATGGAAGAGCTAACTCAACCTTAACTATAGCGGTGCTGTTAAAGCAGTAACACTTCGAATTAGATAAAAGTTTATTTTATACAATTAAAACATCCAGTTACAAAACAAATCCACATGAAAACACAGAAGATCTAGAATAAAGTTCATCACACATTTTAAATTAAGCTATCTGCAGCCTTTTTCCTACCTTTAAATAAAGTTTTTAGGAAAGCACTTCAAGACAGTCACTTAAATAAGATTCCCAAACCACTTCCCTCTTCTGCCCCCTCCAACCAAGGAAGACAGACAGATAGCAACTACAAACTTCCTTCTAAAGAAAACAGTTAAAAAATAAAAACAGACAGAGAGAATAGAAAATATAACCATGTAACAAAGACCATAGCAGGTAACCAGGCAAGCTTAACACACTGCATTACTTACAAAAGCTCCTTTCCTAAACCGGGAATCCAATTTATCAGCTGGAGAGGAACTTAACACATATTCTACCATGCTCACTCCAAGGCCACCACTTTCTGATCGTGGAGACAATACAGCATTTACTTCACTGTTTCCATGAAAACCCTGTCCAGGCTTTCTCTGTACCATAATAGGCTGGGACATAGAATGGTCTGTTAAAAACAAACAAATAAATAAAACTATAGTATTTTTTAAATACAACTTGTAATGTTTCTGCATTTCATTACAACAGCAATATTAAGATAAAAAGGTAAATTAAATAAAAAATTCTAAATCATCATTTCAAAAAGTGTTACTGAAACACAGTACTTTTTCACAACTAAAATGAAAGGAAAATAAAATTTAATATATAGTTACAAAATTTGCTTTGAAATAACATTCAGTAATCATGACTGATTTTTCAGTATATATAAAACAATCACTTACGAGGAGTTCCCCATGCAGTCTCTCTCCACTCATCACCAAGGAATATCCCTTTTTGTCCATCTTTTGCTGAATCATCAGGTTCCCAAAACTTTTTGGCAGGTAAAAGCTGTTAAAAAAGAAGATGGTTTTATTCAAATATGCTTATAGATAGGCAAAAATAGCAATACTATTAGAGGATATGCAAGTAGTCAGTTTTACATCATAGAATGGTTTGGCTTGGATGGGATCTTAAAGATCATCTAATTCCAACTTCCCTGCCATGGGCAGGATTGCCACTTACTAGAGCAGGTAACTCAGGGCCTCATCCAACCTGCTCTTGAACACTTCCATGGATAGGGCAGCCACAGCTTCTCTGTACAACCTGGCCCAGCACCTTACCACCCACATAATAAACACTTTCTTCTGTATATCTAATAAAAAAGTCTCTCTTATTCTTATTTTAAACCACCTCCCCTCATTCTACCACTATCTGCCCTTGTAAAAACTTGCTCTACCTCTTTTTTTGCAAGCTCCCTTCGAGTACTGTAAGGCTGCAATGAGTTCTCCCCAGGCTGAACCATCCCAGCTCTCAGCCTGTCTCCACAGCAGCAGCAGAGGTGCTCCAGCCCTCTGAGCACTGCAGCCTCCTCTGGACCCACTCTAACAAGTCCACATCTTTCCTGTGCTGAGGACTGATACAAAAATCAACTTTCACTAAAGCAATGCACATTGCTGAGGAGATACTAACGTTTAAAATCTACTTCCCATTACTGAAGCTAATGCTGTCAAAAGGCATTGCTAAAATAATCCCAACAGGACTGAGATTCTGAAGCTATGAGGAAGAAATACAGAATATAGAAGCAGCTGTGAAAAAAGCAAATTAAGTTAATCCCTATGTTAAATCAAGACAATCTTCTCAGAAGTTTTAATTAACAGTGCCTTCCTGCCAAAGACTCAAAAGCTTGGCTGCTAACTAATACTGTGATAACCAGAAAGAGCAGCAGTTCATTGTGAAGTTCTCTTCACGAGGAAATGCATCATGTTCCAAATTTTAGAAAGTGACTAATACCCATGGTATCAAGTCAGCTCCTTTAGACCATAGGGCTGTTAAAAATCTGTGACATTCATATGTGAAGTTCCACATACCAACACTGTGTTTAGAAGTATAGTTTTTTCATTCCTACTTGTAAGACAGAAAGTGTCACGTTAGATCAGTATCACCTCTTGTACTGTCTTCAAGGACAGAAAAACTTAGTGTGACATGACAGAAGCACCATACAAACAAGAATTTCTCATATACTACCATCCTTTTTGCTTTGATTTTACTACTTTATTCCTGTACCTCTTCCCATCAGTAACAGTACAACTGCCAAACTCCACATGTCATATTTTCTCTATATGTAACTAAAAAACTGTTCTCCGACAGAATAGGTACTTTACAAGGTACATCAACAGAAACTAAAGTGAAAACAACTTGCAAAATGCAGGGAAGAAAAGAGCTGTACAATCCATCAGATTCTGCATAATTTAATGTTGTATTTAGATTTTTAATTTTTGTGAAAAATGTAAATCTGATGAAGCTGTTTGCAATAGATGAGTACGTTCTGGAAATCTGTTTATTTTGTAACTTAAGTGACTAAAAAACCCTTCTGAACTTCACAGTTGTTTGGTATGAGCCTTGATGAATCTACTAACAGGAGTGAGTATATAATATAGATATTAGCGTGACTCTGAAAGCACTTGGCAAACAGCCTCAAGAGAAGGTAGCCAAGATTGCCACTTGCAGGCCCCAGGTATTAACAGAGGTGACAAGAGCTCCTCTGGACAAACCTAAGGACTGCTGCTCTGCTGTGCTGCCCAGAGCTCTTACCAGAAATGAAGGGGTTTGACTGCTTAACCTCAAACCCCTGGGTTCCTTACAGAAATTCATTAACAGAGAAGGATTCAGGTGGAAGGATAATAAAAAGTCAAAGTTCAACAAAACTACAGGAGAACATTGTATTTGCAAGAGCTGCTGTGCTGTTGCAATGTGCCCTGACAGAGATGCCCATTCTCAAATACATTCTAGAATCTCCACCAGGTGTCAACCAAACACTCTTTGTGAGCAACAGGATATTAAGTTTATCCCAAATTTGAGCAATGAAGTTAGCCATGCAAAGACAAAGAAATAGATTAATGAAATCTTAACTACTGCATTTCAACTAAAAGCGGATTACAAAATCCAGATCTGCCTATGCAATCCACACACCACTTTTAGCTTTCTATTTGTAACAGGTTTGCAATACTACTTAATTTTCATTTTGTAGGAGAGAGGTATAACAGAAAGCATTTAATGTTAACTACAAAACCTTGGTTTTGGGAATCACATTTTATTTTAAATGCTAAGTTAATTTCAAATACTTGTCTAGCTGAGAGCTTTGAAACACTTAAGTGAAGGTGTCACCACCTAACACAAATCTTGTCAGAATAAAACAGATCTAGGAAAATCTCGGGTGCCAGGAAATGAGAATTATCTGAAGTATTCTTACCCTGAAATTAGACAGGTATGTTCAGACAACCCAGTGTTAAGAAAAATAAGCAAATTTAAAGCAGAACACACTGCAATACTGGTTTTGATATCAAAACTCATTGATATGATTTGTATGATAGGGAAAACTGTCCCCCAGCAATAATCCTCACTGCCAAAGTACAAGTTGTTTCATTGGGAATTTTGCTGCTGTTATTTGTGAGGGTTTTTTAAGGTTTGTTTGGGATTTTTTGAGGTTTGCCTTTTTTTTTTAACTACTTATTCTCAAATTCCAAACAGATCAATTCAACTGTGTACCAAAGTACATGAAGACTGGAAGCAAAGAATATAAAGGATCTTTAGCACAAAACATAATGCATCATCCATACTGAGAGGCAAAATTTGAACTACTGAAGATTAACTTCATGAAATGATTTGCATAAAATTTCTACACAACAAAGTCCCTCAAATATTTAAATAAATGCAATTCTACAAAGTTAACAATATTGCAACTCCTGAGAGCCACTGATTTAGATCTGACAGATGGATACGACATAAACTCTTTTTAAATGAACATATTAGTTCTTGGACTGTCAAATAAGCAGCTCTATCAGTTGTCAATCCTTTTAATTGTGAAATTAAAAGAAGTACTTTCCAGAAAAACATAACACACATTCCTCTTTGACAGGAAAAAAATTATGCTTGATTGGTTCTACCAAAAAAGATTTCATCTAGAAGTCATCTCAAATCAACACAGGTAGTCAAAATAATTGTGCTTTAGTCTTTGATAGCATGTGTTTTCCTCAACATTTTTTGCATTTAGTGCAATAAAACACAAACTTTACAAAGATACTTCCAAAAATACTTCCATTAAAAATAATGGAGAAGATTGTTGTATTTTTTACTAAACTCTCTCAAAAGTACACTAAATGTGTCCTTTTCAGTATCAGCACTGATTCCTGTTAGGTGCCTGCCAGATGGACAAACCCCTTCACTACACACAAATAATAACAACCAGTTATGCCAGTGCTGCCTCTTAACCAGCTCTCTGATATGAAACTGCACAGTCTCCATTACTGTCTCTTGAATTAAGGATTTTTCAATTATTTATTTAAATCTATTTTTAAGATCAGAAGTTATTCAATGAATGTCTCAGTTGAATTTCTCTGAAGTTTTAACACTAGAAATGAATACTTTGTTCCTAAAATCAACTCTGTGTGCTTCAACCCTGTAAGTTAAGCCAACTGACATTATCAAAAGCAGGTTTTGTTTTCCCTTCTGTTTGGCAGTAAGTTTTGTGTGGCTGTAGTGAGTCACACTAAAGGTCCTGCAGCCCACTCTGCCTTGCCCTGATACACCAAACAGATGCCAAGAGAGAAACAGCAGCACATGTTCTTATTTCTGCAAAATACTAACTTACAGGTCACCAGAGATTCTGGGAGCTGGAGCCAGAAGCATCATCTGTGTATAACCAATGTAACAATTTAACCTAGCTAAAATTTTAGAAAACATTTAGAGAAAAATCTCTGCAACACACACTTAATAGCCTCTTAATGCAAAGTATTGATACCCAGTTTTGAAGAAAAGTATAAAAAATGACTAGAATTATGAAAAAGAAATTTCAGTTCAGAGAAAAATCTTAGTAGAATAAATGAGGAATATGATTTCCCAATAGTTAGAAACAGTTCACTTGACATAACCTCTCATACCTTTCAAAGCAAATGGAGGACAGCATGTAGGAGCCTATAACAATTCTAGCTTCCTGTATAAGGACATTTCCTTTAATATTCTAGAAGGCTGTAATCAAGAAGATTAAAACAGCCTTGGACCATATCCCATAACTACTTTATTGTAGTGTAATACAATCAAGAAAATTATGAAGTCAACCTAGCTGTGTGAACCTATATTACCTCAAGATACCTGGAAGATACCACTGAAATGAAAGATAAAATAACTTGGTGAGTGCAGGGTCACAATATAGTATCAATTTCTGATGCTGCAGTACTGTATCAAAACTCTGACTCTTTGTGTGTGTTTTTTTTAAACATCTTTATAGATCCACTGAATGCCATGAAAACAAAACAACAGAATCCTAATAGTGTAGAAATACATCCCTTGATCTAAGATAACCTAAAATGAAGATTGGTATGAACAGTCATATAAACAGTAATTTAATCCCCAGGCATTTGTGCCATTCTTCACTTTCACTGCTTTCAATCTCTTAAAGTACTTTGTGGGTGCCAAAAGACCAAATATCACCATGAATTTTACCATCCACTCCATCATACTGCTGGTACTATCACAGATACTTCACTAACACTTACTTTTCAAAAGGAGTTTTAAGAACTGTGAGGAGAGCAGTGTGGTTACTCAGGTTTCTAAAGAACAGGGCTTCATGTATTATTGTTTTTTTTCAAATGAGAGATCGTTCAAACACAACTCTGGATGAAGCAAAAAATGCTGAAAATCCAAGTGATTGTTTGAATGCTTCATTGAAATAAAAAAAACCAAGTAGAAATGGCCGTGTGTCAGCTCAGAAACATTCAGCAACTGGAACACAGCACTTATTTTTCACCAGTAAGTTATCATTTCCATAAAGACTCCTACCATCATTTCAAGAAAGTTAGGCTGCAATATTGTCACTGGTTCAACTATCAACTGAATTAGGTAAATATCCAGCAAGACAAAAGGATCCACATTTGAAGTTTTAATTCAACATGAATTTCTTCACCATTTTCTGTCAAGGCAAATAACCCTAACACCTTCTAAACAGTTCAGAGAACTGCTTTTGAAGGAGCTGAGTCATCTTTCACATTCTTAAACTCCTTTCCCCAACCTTAAAGTAAACTGACTTAAAAAAACCCAAACAAATCAAATCAGTCAAAAGAAATAGTCCTTCTTCCCTCCAGCTAAATTACATAACAGCACTCTTCAGCCTAGTTAAAATCTTTTAAGCAGTAATTACCAGTGAAAAAAGAGCAAATTACCACACATTTCTGTTGGGTATGCCAGTTCACTTTTTCTAGAGCCAAATCTTTCTTTCAAATCCCAGTCTCCTTGGCTTCTCAGGAGTAACAAGCAATTGTTCCACTAGCTCAGATACAGTGAGACTGAAAACATGCCTCCTTTCATAGAATTGTACACTCTTACAAAAAATTATCCTTTCACTTCCCTAGAACTATCACTCATCTCACAAGAATGGCATAGACACAGCAGAACCAGTCAATAACAGTGTTCTTTTAATGTACAAGTTTCTCTTCAATTTAGACAAAAATAATCAACTGGTCCTCAAGAGAAACTCTTTGCTTCATGTTGTATTATTCAGACTTCTTAAACTGTATCAACATTTCCAAACCACCAAGTGGATTTTCAGCCCTCAATAATTACCTCTCCCATTCCCCGAGATTCTAGGGCAAGAGCTTGAAACTCATGATTCATCTCATCCACAGATCGAACCTGTAGAGGGAAAACCAAAAGAATAAACCATTAGTCAAATATATTTTCAAAAGTAAGAGTTTTCAATACTCCAGAAGATTTCTGAATATTGAAAGCATCCAAAAAATGTGCTTCCCAGTTTAGACTGAACACGAGTCTAGATTTCATGGACAGATATCGTTAGTGACCAATTTAATGTACCCTTCTAATATAATAACATGCAAGAAATTCCAGAAGATTTAAACAGTTTAATCTCCACTATCTGTACAGATACAGATATTGCTCACTGCAGAAACGGTAGCCAATATTACATTTACAATGAATGTGGAAAAAAAAGAGGTAAAATTAAGAATTTGGGCATATAAAATCCTTTAGAAAGGAGAGGAACTGTTGCACGCAGCTACTGAGTACACCTGGCAGCAAACAAAGAAAAGTTCACAATGCAGGTCATAAAACCTACTAGCAATGTCTTGCTTTTAAAATCTAGCAACTGACTACATTATCACAATTCCTTGTGTTTACTTCCAGGAAATAGCATTTTTCCTTCTCTGCAGATTGCTCTTTTTTTTTAATTTGTCATAAATATGAAAGGTATTTTACTAAGTAAGAGTTGCTGCTACAACAAACCACCTCCTTTTTCCATGGCACAGACACAATGCACTGGGCTCATTCTTTTCTGTGAAAATGGTTTCCATAAGGACTTTTCAAAGCCAGGGTAAGCTCAGAAAAAGAAATTAAAAAAGGAAATTCAGAGTTGTTTCTTTCCCTTCCCTTCTCTCCCAATAGTGACATGCAGCAGGTAAAGTTATTCAAGGTCAAAGTAAAATTAGTTTCCCTCCCAACACCAGTCTCTCTTGAGGAGTTACTTTCACCAGTAAATCCATCTGTTTACACCAGCCAATAAATCAAAATCAAGTTACTCCACACAGCTGATAACACATAACTAACACTTTTCAATAGATCCTCAAATACTAGGCAAAGGAACAATCTGGGCCTTTCAACATTCTGGCACAAACAACTCCTTCTTAGCATTGGAAAAGCAGCCAACAGATGCTCCAGTCTCGAAATTCTACTCCCAAACCATTGTTATTGCCTCAAACATTCTAAGCCATTAACTTCTGAGGTTGAGTGTCTCTGTGCTTTCAACAAAGAAATTTCACAGCTCAAAGAAATATTCCCTCAAGAAGAACAATATTTTAGTTAAGATGGAGTCTGAAATCACTTCCCAATAATTTCACTGAGACACTGAAGAGCAAATTTAGTTTCAGACTGAATTATGGGGAAGGGACATCAGTACACTGCCTTATTCCAGTGATGCTGACACTTAAGTTAGTTAGGTTGATTTTATTCTTTTAAAAACTGAAAATAGATTTTAATATATCCTTAAAAAAACTAAAGACATTTTTCTTCAAATTATTATTTTAAAAAATAGATTCCTATATTATGCAAAAATTGTTTTAGCTCCAAGGGACAGTGAAATATTTGTGCATGCACATAGAAAATTTAACGGTAGAAGAGCAATTACTTAAAAATCAGAAATTCAAACCTTGAAGGTGTCTGAATTTGAGTATTACAGTTTCTAAAAATATAATTTCTTCTACAGACTGCTGAGAGAGCTGATTATCTTACCTAGGCAACTGTTCATGCTGAGGTCACACACTTAATTACAAACCAATATTAATTTAGGTACTTCTGTCTCTCAATATGTAGTTTTGATCTAATGATCTCTAAACAAATTTGCAGGTGAAGCTTGCCAAACTGTATTTACCACAAACACCCCCCAAATCACTGTTAGATAACAAAAAACCAGCTTGAAAGAGGCATAATTTTTTTGGTTGTAGTGGGTTTTGGGTCGTTTGTTTGCTTTTTTGTTGGTTTTGTTTTAACTTTCAGTGGTGGTAATTTTATTTGTTTGCGGGTTTTTTGGTGTTGCAAGACCCAATAATAAATACTTATTTTCCACAGTTCAGTGAAGTCCAAAACCATGAAAACCCCTCCTTCCATGCCTCTAAGAAAAGACAATCCAAGAATCAGGGTAAGAGCACAGCTAATTCCCTTTTTCTTCTAAGGAGTTCAGAGACCATTGTAAGAATTGAAGTTTTATAAAACTGTAAAAACATTTTAGCACAATGAATATTAATTTTGCTAAGTGGCCTCCTTCTCAAAAATTTAAACTCTAAGTTAGCATTATCTATTGCTACCAGCAGCAAGAGAAAAAAATGCAGTCCTTCTTTTCCATCAAGAACAACAGCACACGAGATCCTGCCCCATATCATAAATGTGTGCTTCACAGACCGTTTACAAACTGCAGAAAACACAGCCAGCACCAGCATCTCCGTGTCCTTCTTCAACAGCCCTACCACTACAACAGAAGAAAACATCCAGAATGACACCCAGCTGCATCTCCTATAAATAAAGACATGCCCTTTCCCCAAAGGAGAAACTTTGCCTGGGATTATCTGTATTACCAAGGAGTTTTATTTTCTCTAATTCAATACCAGCATTAACTGATTCATAGGTTCCAGAAATAAACATTTCAATACTCTTTTGATACAAATTCAGAACATTAAAAAAACCAAACCTTTTTCTATTTTTATTCATACCCCGTCATATAGGATAATTCATTAGTCAAAAAGAGGCCTGTGGAACATAGTGCTCAACATTTACAAGGTTTTTTTTTCTGATTTTGTTTGATTTCATCACTGTCTCATCCCTGGAACTGCTCGAGGCCAGGCTGGATGGGGCTCTGAGCAAGGTGCACTAATGGAAGGTGTCCCTGCCTATGGCAGGGAGCTGGACAATGGTTTCAAACTTCAAACACACAGCAGGGTCCCCCAATTACACAGACACTACACACCGAGCTGTCTTTAGGTAAAACACTTCCTCACATACTGCTGTTAAGTAGGTAGAACATGTTAAGCATTCATGATTTCTTCCCCCCTTAGAACACCAACAAAAAATTCTCACCTTCTTCCCCTTCTACAGGCTCTAGATACAACATACCAGCATGTTTATCCATCTTTCATTGCAGCATTAGGAATGAGATTTTAACATAAAATTTCTGTTTAAAAACAAAACTATGTTTTAGTAGATTTTCTTCCTAAAATTTACACTTCTCTGTCCTTGAAATTTAAAATCATATTTTATAAATCTAGAGACCTATGCAAAACCTGCTCCTTTACTCTGTTGAGACTCAGTAGAGAAGAGTCCTGCCACCCTTCACCCAAGAGCTTTTACCACTCCCCTGAATGAACCTGGTAACCATCGAGGTAACTGATTCAGAAGGTTTCTTCATCCCTTTTCCACACATGAGAATTTCACCAGATCACCCAGCTGAACTGGGTCAAACACCACAGAGAGGAGACCACTACACTGGCTTGGGGAGAGCAGGCAGGAGAACCTGGTGTGGAGGGAGGTGGGACAGGAGCATCCACTCACACAGTCACTCAACTGGTAACACGAAACCCTGTCCTCGGGCAGAATTAGAGCAGCAGACTCTTGACTGGAAACAGTCTAGGATTACCACAAGAAACACTGCTTACAGTAATATCCATCTCTGGAATCCAGGCATCCAGATCTCGGGACAACTACTCTCTCAAATAACCCTGAACCTTGCCAGAAATAAGCTTGTAACCATTTTCTTGCAGAAGCAAAGAACAGCCCCTTGTTTGAAAAAAGGCCTGTGAAAAATAACAAAAAATACAGTATCAAAGAGAAAGATATGACTTTATTTTATCACATCAAAAGTAGTTAAACCAGATGACAAGAAAGTAGGAAACCCATTTTTTCTGCATTCTAATCCCAAATCCCATCCCCCTCACTCAGGTGAATATCCTAATCACTGACAAAGAAGACATTTTGTAGTTGAAGTTGAGTCCTAGGCCAGAAATCCAACACAAAACACGCAGTAATTACAGCACTGGGACTGGAAAGAAAGGGAAACTGCTGTTTACAAAGCAAATGCTTCTGCTTTTTTCTTAATTTTATTGAATTACTTTAATGCAAAATATCCTTCCAGTTTTCTACAGGGGTGACTTTTCTGTAGCATTTATCTTATGTAAGATAGATTCTTATGACAGAGATTTAACATTATGAGCAACTTAAACTATTTTGAAAACCCAATAATAGCAATTCTGTCAGTCCTCCATTAAGTTAAACACTGTGTTGTAAAGCCATGTCAGATGCTTGACATTTAAAAAACACCCAAAAAGACAACCCACCAAAAACCTTTCAGATAGGCAGCCAACATGAAATTACTAAAAAAAATAGTATTTTTAATACAAATATTAGACAGAAATCTAGAACAGATTCATAGCAAAGGACAAGAAAGGAAAACTACACAACCAGCCTAAACTGCATATCTCCAAACCTGTTATGCCATACTGCAGTAAAGGGCTGTATATAGAGATTTCCACTCTACAATATTTTGGCCAAAATTACCTACAACATCCTTACTTTGGTTTAGAGGCCAACCCACAGCTCATCCAGATGAAAAAAGCTGTTGAGTAGCTGAACAGGCAACTACAAAAAGCATAACTGTACACTAAACATCAACCATTTTCTGTAACATTAAAAGAAAACAAGACATTTGTTCAATTAAAGCTGCTTCTCAGTAGCTGCATCTTCTCATATCTCTTTGAAGCCATATGAGAAGTTCTCTGATCTTTGAAGCACCAGAGAATCAAAGGTTCACTTACTACCAAACTGGTTAATGAAAGTTGCTGCTCCCAAGTAATTCAAAGTCAACCGGTGCAGTGTTTTGGTAAGGGGCAAGGTTTTCTGAGGGCCACGTGGGACAGTAACACAACTGAAAATTTCAAAATACTCTAAAATATTCAGGCTCCTTAAGCAGTTCAAATAAAGAAGGTGTTAAGCACTTCTGACAAAAGACTTAGGCAATCAACTTTAAGTTCTAACAAACATTTCTATGTTTTCAATCTCGAAAGTACATCTTCCTCCAGTAAGCACTTTATTTTCACTGTGTCAAAATAGAGTGTTCTCAAACTAAAACTTTTGTAGGGAAGTGAATAATTCTTCTATTCCAATATTTTTGGCTTCTTAACTCACTCCCAGACTGAGCAGTACTATAGTTCTGCACTCTAAGATGCTCGAGTACATCCAAATATTCTAACAAAACCAAATTTCTCAATTTAGTTGGCTTGGCTCAGCAATCACTCTGGATCTTAATGTTCTTGTGCTTTATTTCCTTGTGAGCTTTGTATTGTAGTTTGAGAAGCAATCCTAGCAGCACTGAGAACATTGGCAATGACAGAAAAGAGCAGATTTTGAGGTGGGGTATCTGCAGCACATTAAAGGGGCAGGGGAATACACTCAGAAAAAACAGAGTCCAGCCTGCTGGAAAAGCCAACTCATCTTCTTGGCTTGCTTGTTTTCAACTGGAATATCAATAACCTCAAAGCCTGCACAGTGGAGAAATGAATTCTCTAGGTTTTTATCAACAGCATGTATAAATATGTGTGTATGTTATATATATGTCAAAGCATGCTGGATAGTTTCTCACAGATCACCGTCGAGTTTGGAAAATACTGATTTACTTGCATAGTCTTCTACCAACAGATGATATAAAGAAATTAGTATTAAATCATCGCTATCCACAAAGAAAAGCAGAGGAAAATAATGGACATCTTGCCCCCTGCTTTAGGAATAAATGATGGTTCATTGGCCTAAAAAGTCAGCTATGGACTCTAAAAAATTGCACTTGGTCCCCCTAAAAATGAACTCTTCCATTATGTAAAAAACTTGCCTCTTCTTTGCACAGGCTTTCATGATTCTCTTTCCCACACAACCAGTTCAAGCTTTGCCCTGAGACTGGCAGAACTGTTTGTACAAGTTTTCCTAAACTGCTGTCAAATGTCCTCAAGCTCAGGATTTTAACCTGTACAGCCAAATACTGGCAGAGCCTACCAGGCTCACAGAAATTAATGTGTTTGTATTGAAATCAGATTTCATAACTATTTATAACACTTACACTCTTTGCACCATTTGAAAAGCTGAAGTGATATATTCCTACATAAATAGAGCATACAGTTTAGACTAATTTACCTCAATAGGTTTCTCAGTTTTTAATTGTGTAAGAAGTTATCCATTCAATAGCTTCTAAGAAATGTACAGCACAGCAGGGAGTGTAACAGAAGTTTGCAAAACAAAAATCCAGAAAAGTGAAAAAAAGTATGTAATTTTACAAAACTGAACAAAAAACCAGTGAGAGTTTCTGTAAACAGGACATTATTTTTTAAATATAGTTAGAAGAATTTAAAGTAGTATTTTCCATATACTTTTTAGCTTATTACTTAAATAAGCTACAAGAAAAGGCAATTCTTAAAAAAAGGGGCTGACCAGTCCTTTACTGCCCAGAAATCGAACTGAAGAACTAGCTTTCATACAAGAAATTTTTTTCATACATGTTTAATCTTCAATATTAAATAGTTTAGGTACAAATTCCATGAAGTTTGGTGAGACTCTTCACCTTCCTCTGCTGCACACATCCTGCAACTCTCACTCCAATGTTCCTTCATAAATATACCAGAAATAAAAAAGGAAGGCATTAAATATATTCAAAGTTTGAAAAAAAGCTGTGTAATGAAATATGAGTTGCAGTTTCTGTCCAAACGTGCTTAATTTAATTGGTGCTGATTACTTATATGCATATGACTAAGCTTTTTTTTTCTAGTTTTAAATATCTACACTTCTTGTTAAGCTGGTTAGTCAGCATCATCTTTCTGGTAGCAGCAGCAAGTGCTACAAGTGGTGTAACAGAAGTTTAGAGGAATTTCTAACTTTTATTATCCTGTTCTACACAGAAAGGCTCTGTCAATGAGTAATAATTATACAGCTACTTCTATACAGAAGTGTGACATTAAGTGGATGTGCTGTTGTTTTGAGACATCAGTCTTCATTACTTTATTGTTTGCTCTCATTCAAAAACTTTATTTAGTAAATTAAAAAAATTAAATCTTCGAGTGTTTTCTAAGCAATATATATATAAAAAAAGGCTTAAAACTTTGCCTTTTCTGAAGATAAAACTCTGTATAAGCTTAAAAGATATCTACACACAAGCAGGAACTAGGGACAATTTATCTCAATGTATTTTGTAATGATTAATGAAACATAACTTTCATTCTAATTGAGTCAAGAAGCTTTTCTTCAATGTGTAAACAAGAATTGGAACACTGGAATCCACAGGCCTTGAATCAAGTAAAAATTTCCATAAATTAATTTTCAACATTGTAATCAACATTCTTTTTGCTGATGTGTTTTCTTTAGAAATCTCAACTATGTTCACTTTTCTGTTTACTACCAAGAAATCTGAAACAGAACAGCTTCCCTTTATAAATGTCTGAAAAGGAAAAAAAAAAAAAACCCAAAAAAACAACAACAACAAAAAAAAACCACCAAACTCCCACTTTAAATTTTTTTTTTACAAATTACGGGGCTTTAACACCATCCTTAAAAAATGTGATCTTAAGGAATCTCATGGAACATAACTCCTTCATAAACAATATCATTTATATGAAGATTATTTTGTATGTATGTACATACACATGGATCCCATCCCTATTGAAAGTGGGGCTGAGGAAATTCCAGAAGTCACTCTAACAGAATTTCCAGGAGACAGTTTTACTTTGTGTTATTGTAGAGCTGATACTGCAAACATTCCCCCCACCATCAGCAACTGATATATAACAACTCCCCTTCTTCAGAGCATTTACTTTCATTTTGTTTACTCCAGAATATGGAAGATGCATTTACCACACAAACTATTAATTTCTCAAGAATTTAGTTTTCAGTAACAGTACATGGAAAAACTAAAGTTCTCCCAGTAATTCTCCTGCTCAGAAGTTTCTTGCATCATGAATTCTTCTCCCTCATGATCCAGTACCATTTGAACAAGCTGTTGGCCTTTTGGTTTTGCTTTTTTTTTCCCCTCCTGAGCAGGCAGGAAGAAACTAGGGAACACCAACACAATCTGATCTTCTCAAAGTGGGTGCTACAACCAGAGAAGAACCTACCTAGGTTCTTATGCAGTGAATTCAACAGCTGATAGGAGAAAAAACACCCCACACAAACAAACAAAAAATTCCACATTTTTAGACTCCTCATTCCACTACAAAGAAAGATGCTGACCCAACACACTTCTCTGTATACCCAGTAAAAAGTAACAGTGAAAAACTCCAAAGTTTCAAGTATTTGTCAGTCTGCTTCAAAATCCACATTGAATTTTTTTTTTTAGCTTTTAAACTGCATAACCTCAAGGAGAGCCAGGGAATGGTAAAACATATTTCTTTTAGTGCATTTTTTAGCTCCTCCCTTGCTACAGGAATTATATGTGTTTTCTACTTATCTGACTACAGCAGGTGAACAGACATTTAAAGCAATTGCTGTTATCAATTATTTCAGCTGTTTTCTAAAGATATTCTCTTTGGACAACATGTATTTAAACTACCCACAGAGTTCTACAACTGCCTAAAAGATGAAAAAAAAAACCCAGTCAACTCAAAAAAAAACAATTAGAGACTACTTCTAACTTAGTAAGCCTCACTTCTAATTCACTAAGAATTTCAGCCTAGCTTTGGACATTAATATCTCATTAAATGCTGGCTAGCATGGTCCTTTAAAGGAAGCAGAAGACATTCTAAAATAACACCAAGGACTTTATACTGATGACAGTAAACAAAAGTAAAAAAAGTAAGTAGGCTACTTAGAATTCAAACTGAAGTGACAAAAATTAGTTTTTTAACAAAAATTAGTTCAAAGATTGATACTGATACATCTGTGCCTCAATGGATTTAAAGTCAAACACTTCAACTTTTTAACTTAAGACGCCAAAAATTTAAGAGCAGTTGTATGTAAAAGCTGCTACCAGTACACAAACAGGCACAGTACATAGGGCAAGCAAAAACAGTAATTGTGGATAAAAACAAGCCACATTTGAATTATCATCTAAAACTATATCAGATGGTGCTTTTATGAGCAAAATCCCTGGACAGATGTCTAAATTCCAGGTCATTCATCCTCACACAAAATAAAGTATTCCCTGAAATCATTTATCCAGCTACATGCTTCCCTTCACTATTTATCCACTTTGCTTTTCCCTTTGTCTTTATACTGAAAAGAAAAAAGCTTTCATATAACTCTTCATAAAGACACACGAGGGCCTTCTTCACTCTGACTTTAATGTAATTGGTACCAAATCAAGGTGGTTCAGAAAGCTAAATGCAGTTCCTCTGTGCAACACAGCAGTGTCTTATTTTCAAAAGTACCAATCTTAAATCACATTAAAAGAAGGCAAACAGCATTCTAAACCCACAAAAAAAAAACTTAGATTAAGCAAAATAACTAAAACTAACCCATATTTTTATTTTCTTGACACCATAAATAACATAAGCAAATGAATAAGAACATATAAAGAAATTTGCTGCAAATGCAAAATGCTCGAATGCTTATATGCAGTCATTTTTAGCCAAGTTTACTGGCTCCCACCACCTGGATGCCATGCAAAACTCTCCTAGAATGCCTAAAGCAAGTTTTAACCTTCGGACAAAACTCTACAACCACACAATAACCAGGTTTAGAACAAGGCCTCACTCACAATCTCACCTGGAACCTGAAGCACATGGGAATGAATGCAAAAAAACTCCAGCTGGCTCCAGACAACGCCAGCTCGGGTCTCTGGCTCCTACTCTGGTGCTCCAAGGCACACACCTCCTCTGGAAGCAGCACTGCTGTCCAGGTTTATGCTGCTGTCAGGAATTCCACGCACACCTGAATGGATTCTGTGCACAAGCACACACCAGAGTTTATCTATACGTAAACCCAAGATAATGAACAGTTGACCACATGCTATTTGCTGTAATATCAAACCAGGCCCTCCCTATGCTAATTACTGAATAAGCTCTAAAGTATGAAGGACTCTGCTTCAAAGAACTCCAAGTCCACATTACAAAGACTGCTACAATAAGAAACCAAATTGGTAAAGTGAAAATAAAGCAGCCATTCGCATGAAGACATTTGAAAATACTTGACAGGTATTTGGAGACATAAAGGCAGGTGGAAATATAAAGGAGTATGTTGGACAGCACAAGCACACTGGTGAGGATATTTAATAAGGACACAACTAACACAAAGTGTACGTGCAGGTGGTAGCAGTTCACCCCTTAACACCACGTGAGACAATACTCAGTGAGGGGGGAACTGGTCAAGTTCCTCATCAGCTGAAACCATCACCTGCAGCTCCAAATGCTGGTGAAAACATCAGAAACTTTGCAGATGCACAGAAACAGCAAATGTGATTGGAAGGAGTGATTAGGAAAAAGAGTCTAAAGAAGTCACAAAGAACAAACTTGCTTACACAGTCAAGTGACTGCAATTACTCTCTTTTTCTCTGCCCTGATCACAGTTCACATTAAGCTGCCTATTCCATACACTACATGCTGGAAATTACTAAAAATACAAATATCTGCAAAATTCAATGTTCTATCTAGGGAAGTGCTCTAAAGCACATCACTGAAAATTTCTCAGTGCTTTTCATTCAGTCCAATTACATGAAACCACGTTGCAATACATTCAGCTACTTCAAATCAAAGAGGGGAGAGACAGACCCTTTTCCTGTTTCCAGCTATGTCTGCTATCAGAACTGAGACACAAGTGGCAATAAGGTGATATCTCACTGAGCAAGTTGCAAGACTTTTTTTTTTTTGTTAACAGAAAAAAAAGCCAAACTTTACAATTCACCTAAAAAGCTCACAGTATTTGCCCCATCTCCTACAGAACTACTATGACAGAAAAATCACGCCAGGAACTTCTTGAACAAGATGTTTTAACAGGGAACAAATTTTCCAAAACTGGAATCAAACGCCCTCCCCCCTCTCTAAGCACAATGGAAAATCCTGCCAGTCTAAGATTTCTTTTCCTAGTTTGTGAGGCTTGAAAAATTTTAGTTATTTGCAAGTTTGAGAAGTTGTTTAAATTATACATTCAACAGCCATAATCTGGGTTTCTAGTTTGGCAGAGCTAAATGCTACTGGAACTAATTGATGACAACAGCAAAATCAAAATTAAACCAGAGGAAACTCAAGCATAGAAAGATAATACTTGTTAGAGAACTTGTTGCTTGCACGAACAGAAATAAAAGATCTTCAGAAAAGCTTCAGAGGGATGTTAACTTTACAGGGAGAACAACCCCATCAATCAGCTAAGATAAAACTTGAGCTATTACAATGCAAAATTAATAAATAAACTATTTATGTGTTGTATAGGCAATTAACACTTTAAAAAGTCTTTAAAAAATCTGTTTATAAAAATTATTTTTAAATAACTTTAAAAATAATTATATTTCAGAACTACACTTTTAAGCTGAAGTAAAAGTTGCAAACAAAGAGGAAATTAAAAAATGGACTGCAAGCATATTTAGATTTCTAGGGACAGTTTTAAGTGAAATCTATAAAAGGAAGAACTAATGATTGAGGAAATGCAATTCCACTGTAAGGTCAGGAAGCAGATTATGTTGTTCTCAATTTGAATGAAGAGATTATGTTCACTGTTTCAAGGGATGGCTACATGACTGTGAGATCTCATATGGGAAAATGATTTCCCAATTTCTATTGCACAAACTTATTACTCTATCTTATTTGAACAACAAACAAAATAATCTTATTAAAACCAAGGCAGAATTTTTGCTAGGAGCAGTACATTTCATCCTGTTAAGTATTTGCACATTTTGCTAGTTTAACAGCATCTATACATTTTCTCATGGCTGTATTACTTCTAACAGACCCCCACGGAAGTCAGGATGGATACTTGCAAAAACTTAAACGTACAGCTTCTCCTCCAGACCACAGAAGTGCCAAAAAGCTCTTGAACTCAGTAAGACTCTTCCTTTTGTTCTCTCCTATTCCCCTCCAAGGAAGAGTTTTCTTTTGTTACAGCAGCTACTCACAAAACTTTGTGATGTTTGTCAATTCTAACACAAATGAGTTGCAGCAACTGCAGCTCAAATGAAACTTTGTGTAAAGACACAATTTATGTTCCTTTGTTTAACAGCTCCACTACCCTTTGGACTTTTGCAAAAGGCTGCAACAGCCAAAGCTTTTCTCTGTCAGTCTTATCAACTTTTGCCTCTTCAAATGCAAGAAGCAAGGACACTGAGGTCAAGTTAAAATCCACAACCCAAAATACTTAGATCAAACTAATCAAGTGTTTAACTATCTTTGCCATGAGGGAGGGAAGTAGATGGAGCTGAACTAGGAAAAGACAGGACAAGCAGCCTGGGCAGCATCACACTGCTGTAGCTGCTTCAGCATGCGGGAAGAGCATCTGCAAGCAGTCCGACATCCTAGAAAACATATCCTGACTTTACACAAAACTTCTTCTCTTTAACCCCACATATTACATATTGATTGATGATCACTAAGCCTTTCTATCCTAGACAATTCTTCATTTCTGAAACGATGTGAATTAATGACAAACAGATGACTAACCTATCTGCAGCCCCATGGGGAAGTGAACAAAAGGATGATGCCACAGCACACAGCAGTCTTCTTCAAATGCTCTGCTACCAGAGACTGAAATGTTTTTTTGTGTTGAGGGAAAGAAAAAAATGTCAAAACCTCAAGTGGAATAGTTTTCATACTTAGTTCATTATCCTTTTTAACTCTTATCACTATTAAATGTTTTAAAGAAAGATTTAATGAGAATCAGGGATGATTAAGGAGTTTATACTTAACCTTGTCAGTGACTGGATGGACACGATTGTTTTAATATGGAAGGTAACAATAGTGGTTCCCTGACTCAAATTAACAGTGCTGGCTTTGACATCTTGTACTGAGGAGTTGTGCATGCACTACCATTCAGCTGAGTGTCCAAAGATTTCTGGCTCTCACCTCTCATCCAAAGCATACTTCTCTAGCCTCTGCCTCTTCTATGCTGCAAATGATTGTTTAGAGCCTCCCCCTCTGGCTGCAAAGTAGTTCAAGTCTCTGAAGTGTTGGCCATTAGTAACTGTTGTCCACCACTTCAATTTTTATTGCTACAGATGAAACAGATATAGAAGAACACAGCAGACTGAGAATATTAACAATTTACATGTTTCTGTGCCTCTTATGCTGAAATGTTCTGTAAGACAATGATGTTAGTTCTGAGCCAGTGGTTGATTAATTTGGACACCAGTGTGTCAAGTGTACACTTAGCAAAAGGAATTTTCCATTTCAACCAAGTGTTAAATCCAATTCCACGTGATGTGTATGAATTTCCTCTTCTTCTCTTAGATGTGTGTGCCACCTAGAGTTCTTCCATTAGTCTTGATAATTTCCAAATTAGGGTACACTAAGCCTCAATACTACATGGATCTCCAGGATAACCCACTTGATCTTTCCCTGGGCTATCAAAGGCCTCCAATGCTACTGCTCAATTAACATATAATAGAATATTTCAGCTGGAAGGAATCATCTAATTCAACTACTTGATCACTTCAGGGCTGACCAAAAGTTAAAATATTTTATTAATGGCATGACCTGCCTTCCAACTACTGACACTTCAGTGATAATTCCCACAGTTCATCCCTCAATAACCCCTTATCAGGGACACTGGCAAGCAATTCCTCAGGCTTTAACCACAGTAAAAATTAAATATCCTACTAGACAAATAATTATTTTTACTAAAGACACTGCCTTGCCTTATGTTCAGTTCTTTTGAAGGTATTTCAGATTTCTTTCAGAAGACCAAGATAATGTTTCACTAGTCTTCCCAAGAATTAATTTCTTGCAATTAATGAAATATATTTATCAACTTCTTATTTGCTTACTGGGATTCTTTAGCACTTTAACAAATTTAAAATTCTTCACAATCAGCTAGTAACTCCAGCCAAGCTCATCTGTTTGTCTTATTGCTCTCAAAAACTCCTTAAACTCTCTTCTATGTATCACCCCATGTCAATCAAAAAGTATCAGGAATGTTCCCTGATGAAATGAAAGTGGATACAAGGTTTTCCCACATTCTGTATTTACTTGAAATCACCAGTCAAGGCCTCAGGCTCATGGGATTTGACAGAAGACTATCCCTGGAAAACTGGATGGAATGCAATGCTGGGAAGAAGGTCTTGGGGTTTTGGTGGAAGATGGTGTTGTTCAGCCTGGAGAAGAGAAGGCTCCAAGGAGACCTCAGTGCACATTGCAGTACCAGAAGGGTTACAGGAAAGCTGGACCAAGGCATGGAGGGATAGGGCAAGGGAAAATGGCTTTCAGCTGACAGAGGGCAGGCTTAGAGCAGGTATTTGGAACAATTCTTTACCGTGAGGATGGTGAGGCACTGGCATGAGGAGCCCAGAGAAGCTGTGGCTGCCCAATCCCTGGAAGTGCTCAAGGGGAAGGTGTCCCTGCCCATGGGTAGGGGGTTGGAACTGGGTGATCTTTAAGGTTCCTTTCAACCCAAACCATTCAGTGATTCTTTGAACATCAGACACTACAAGATGTTTATTTACTATATTTGCTTCTATTAGTTTTCTTCCCAGTTTTTCTTTGAATGCATAAAAAATTCTATTTTTAATATATTAACCTACACAGTCTGTGCAGTAGACAGAACATAATCCCAGCTAAATTCCTTCCACTATTTGTATAGATATAGATTTTACAAAACCCATTTCTTTAGTACATCTAACTCTATAGTTTTCTGTTCTTAAAAATACAAAACCCTCCAAAACAATAACAAAAACAACAAATAACCCCCTCAAAAAATCCCTAAAAACCCAAATCACCTCCTAATAAAACAACAGTCTCCATTTTAACCAAATCCCAAAGAACATTGGTACACAGAACTCAAATCAAAGAATTGAAATGCAGGAGTCCCCTGATCTGACCTTGATTTCTGCTGGTTTATATTGCTATGGAAGAATGAGAGCAAATGAGTAAAAAAATGGCACAACAGTAAGATGATGATTACAGTAAGCTGAAAACTGCTATTCCCACTGCTATGGATAATGACCAGCAAAGAGCAGCTTCCCCTCGACCAAATCATAATGCACAGAACCACTGAAGAACCTCAAAAATGAAGAGCAGTCCCTCTTCATCTCCCATTCAAGTTACCAGAAAACACATCCGAGGTTCATGACATTCACCTGAAAGAAGAATCCAGAGGATTTGGATAGACCTAACAGAACTAAACAAAGCTGCTGATAAAGGCACAGCTCTTATCACTGGGGATGGAAAGCAGGTGGCAGAAGGGAGATGCAACTGTTATTCAGTCAACTGTTATTTACTTATCTGTGAAAAATTTTACCTACACAACGTATCAGCCTTGTGAAATGTTAGTGAAAATCCAACACCACTACCTGCACAACTTTCACTAGCGAGGAAAACTCACCATTTTAATTCTCAGCAAGTGTATCCAAATGGACAAATAAATTATAGTAGAATTTCAGATTTACAAAACTGCTTATGTCTTCTATACAAGTAATAAAGAATGTGATACAGCATGAAGCAGGATGTCAGGTAAAAGGTTTTCTATTTTGCTACGTAGGTCAATATAAAGAGAAAGAAAACAGTAAAAGGGAAAGTTAGAGACAAAATGCCAAAAGAAATTAAAGAATGAGAAAACAGATGAAAACCTAAACTGTGGCACACTACTACAATTGTGGAGAACAAAGTAATTCATACCTTCAAATCCAAACAAAAGTTTCTAACTTGGGAAGCTGTATCAAACATTTAAGGGCAAGAGACTTCAAACTAGATTTTTTTTTCTTCTAGGTTACCATAAGCAAAAGGAGAGTTACATTTTAGTCTACACTTCATTCTACTTTTATTTCACCTGAATAAAACATTCTTATCTCTAAGTGTAACAATTAGGAGTCAGTATTAAATGCATATTACTTCTCATAAAGCCTACCAGGAGTGAGTGCCTTTTCAAACTGAACAAATTGCTTTGCATAAATTCAAAATTAATTATTTTATCATATTCTGATAAAAAACAAGCACTCAGAGAAATATGATATGCTCATGCAAGTTAAACAAATGGTTCCAACAGAACACTTCAAAATTATTTTATGCAGTTTCATATATAAATGCTTTAACAAAAATAATGGCAAGTTATAGGTTGTATCATTACAGTCTTGAAAAATCAGCCTAATTTACACATATTGTTCTTAAAGTTGTGGATTTGACACAAACCACAGCAACTGTTCCAATGAAAAACAAATCAATGACCGACTGTATAACCTATATGAATGCCATTTCCTGTGGGCCAGGAGTGTCTGCCAGACACACAGCTGCCCTCCAGCCTGCTGCTGGAAGAAATTCCAACTGAGGCATGGAGAACATCCACTGAGGGTACCTTGGATGCTGGAAGCACCTGACACCAGAGCTGCAGGGATGGTGTGAGGAGCATTTCCACCTGAACTGGGCCCTGATGTTACTGCAGCTACTGCTCCAGCTGGGGCAACCCCTACTCCAACCCCACTGGCTTCTGGACCAATGCTCACAGGCATCATGCCTCTGATCTCCAGCCAGGACACTTCATCCATGCCTAGGAGGACACAAGAAATGCTCACTGCACATAGAGAGCTAGAAGGGAAAACGTCCTGATAACATAAAAGATTCTCCTACGTATCTTTAGATATATAGTGCTTATAATTAGGACTGGGGAAAAAAAAAAAGTCCAAGCAATACAAAAACAATGTTTGTTGGGAAATATGTTCACTGATTTAAACTTTAAATCTTAAATGCCACTGCCATACCAGGACTCCAAAAAAAAGGAAAAAAAAAAAAAGCACTAGAGGTTTTTACAAAACAATTTATTAAAATGGTAGAGCTCCATACATTATAAATGCTTGCCCACGTATTTCCTTGCTAAAAAAATCAAAATACAATTTTCAATCACAAAGGCAGCAGTTTCTTTTACATTATTACTCAGCATGATGTGTAAAACCACTAATTCAGTTATACTGCTATGTCTGATTCTATAATTAGCTGACTATGTAACAAAGTAGCACAGAAAACAAACTTTTCTATCCGAACTACATCTCACTCTTACACCCCAGCCTCAGTTCTTTCAAATGTGTTAAGCCACATAACATTCTGACATAGTAATTGATATTAAATGTCTCTAACACACACAGCAGTACATGTGGGGGTCTTCACAAAATAAAGATTTCAGACTCAGATTAAAATTAAATTCATCAGCTCACATGTGAAGCATTTAAGACTTGGCTTAAAACAATTATAAATGAAAACAGCAAAACATTCTGGTATCGACAAAACCCTCTCAGGAAAAAACACCTGTCCCTCCCTGAACACACACACTTAATGATCTCCACACATTCCTCATCTAACATAGCTGAAGTATTAGCTGCCTTTTAGTATGTGAATGGACATAAATAAAACCAAAACACCACCTACAATCTAAAATAAGTACTTCTTAAGGGAGAAAAAATATTCAAGTTCAAGAAATGTCTTGCCTTTAACACTAAATGAAAGTGGTTAAGTCAAATTAAAATCTAACATATGTGGATAGATATCTAATCAGACTAAAACACTTAGATCTCAAATATAGACAAAATAAACCAGCCCTTTAATCCCTCTACACAATTCTACCTTATTCACTGAGTCTTACAGAGTACTCAATGTCGCATCTTTAATGAAAAATATAATATATAGACAGCTATATGGTAAGAGTATTTTTTTATAATCTTGAACAATCTTGGTTTCGTGAGTAATGCAAAATCTAAAGCTACTTTGTCTTATCAGTACATAGTACAGTACATTACATATTAAATATTACAGTGTATATCAGTACATGTTACAGTAGATATTTGTTAATTGTCAAAATACTGTAGTAACATGAGTTCTGTGACTTCTTCAGACTAGGTGATTAAATCTCCACTGTACACAGAATTTAAGCAGTACATATCATAGAGGAGACAAAGAGAAGATACTTGAAAAATGTAAGTCAAGCCAGACTCTTTATTTTTAGATCAACTACACAGTCATTTCCAGCAAGTCTAGATCTGTATTTAATCAATACACACACGAAGAGTTACAGAACTTAATGCAGCTTTTAAAAACTCACTTCCTCTTTGAAGAGATTTATGATCTAATTCTACATGAAACTTCTTATCAGTCATGCAAAATGACTTTATGACTAGTTCAATCCATCACCCAAAATGCTTCCTAGAAACACATGGATGAAATTTAAGAGCAAAGTTATGAACACATAGGTCTGACATGAATCCACTTATTTCCACCAGGATTTACATACTGGAAAGACATATGGAAAGACAGACAACCAGACCTGCTACATGTAACTGAGACTTCTGCAGTACCTTAACAAAGCAGAAGGCAACCTATCCTGGAGTTGTAGGAAAAACTAAATTAAAAATAATCATAACTGCAAAATGTACACCAGATTATTTAGTCCAAGGTACACAAATACTTCTTGTCAAAAAATAAGCCTGCCTAGAAAGGCTGTAGATGTGTTTTTAGCATAGCTTTCAGAGGACAGCAGATACCACCCCTCAAGTTTAGTGCAAATAGAGGCATATACAGAGAACAGGCAAAAAAGTCAAACGTGGATTATTACTGAGATGCTTTTGCTATGGAGTTTTGCATTTCCTTCTTAACTCCTAAGATGGTTGTCATAACCTCCTTAGGTGTGTTTATTCTACATACTTACAACTACTCTTAAATAACCATGTTTAGAGAAAGTATCTGTTTAGCAATAATAAAATATAATCTTCAGAAATAAGAGGTCTTTATTTGTAAGCTAAACATTTCAGATATCAGCTCTTGCCTGCTATTCTAAAAGCCACAGCAGGCACTCTGAGTGAGATCCAAACTAAATCTTGCTGTAAAGTTTCAGCATGCAAGCCATTGTATAAATTTTAAACAACTTGTTTCAAATTATTCTGAAGCACCTAGAATCGAACCCTTTACCTGTTTTGATGTAATTTAAAACGCCTTTCCACTATATGACTGTGAAGTGCCTCCAATTTAATTACTAGCAACATTACACAATTGGTATTATTTGTTACAGGAGCTTTTAAAGGAAAGATTTCTTGCCTCATTCCCAAGACAAAAGGCCGGGGCACTGGCTTATGTGGAATAAGCAAGACAACAGTTACGAAATGGGTGAGGAAATCTCAGTTAAATGAAGCAAGCATTTTCACCTAAATTACTTGAAGAGCAAGAAGATTGATAACTCTCTTATATACCTACACTTTTGATATACACAATGAGAAATATTTATACATCATGTCTACTGTCTTGTTTCCTCTGTAGAGTTTCCATAAAACTTTTTAAAAAGAAAATACAATGTATTAATGCTCGTTTTACAGGAGATTCTCAACACATAATTTCACATTCAAGAGAATTTCGGTTTCTTTTTAGTACAATAGCCAGTTAATTTTCATATCATTCCATATAAAAAAAAAAAAAGTAGGAAGACATAAGCAGGAATTCAAACCCTCTACTGACTTACTTGTTTCTATGCAAGTTCTTGTTCTAATAATTTTTGGATTGTGGAAACAACTGTACAAAAGAAGAGCTGAAATTATCAAGGAAAATGCTTCTACACATGCTGATTATTCAGTGCACACTCAAATATCACTAAATCAGGAGAGGGGGCAATATCTAAAAGTGAACTACAAAGTGCTGTTTAAAAATCAGATCTAGTTCACAGTGTTCAGCAAGTTGATGTTCTGTTAACACACTTGCCCTAAACATCTGCAACATCTGGCCAGAATATTACAGAGAAACACCCAAGGAAAACAGCTACATAAAGCCTTCAGTGTACTCCACAATCCAGCATAAGATTTAATATAAACTCTCGTAACAAGAGGCATCTTCTCATAAAAAGACAGGCAAGCCCAGCTCCTTCAGCCAACTGCTGCACTATGAGCTCAATCACGATACCAGATACAATTACAACTGCCTCAGTGCCGTGCCAACATCTCTGACACACAAGAATAAGATTCGGTACTACAGAGTGATACTACAGGAAAAAAAATAAAAACAAACCATTCTTATTAATGCAGAAAAAAAAAGTATTCAAATAACATGGACCTTCCTACGTGCAACATCCACATAATAAACTGCAGAAAGTGCATTATCAAGCAGTTTCTCCCATGCATTTGCCTACTAACCATTCTGCTGGGCCAAATTCCAAATTTTCAACTCTGAACACTTCAGAAAACTGTCAGGTGATTTGGTGTCGTTTGCACACATATAACCCAAACTACACCATCACTAAATTAGCATTTCCCTTTTTATTCGAGTTTCCTTCTCCCACTTCCCTGGCATATTTATATTCACATTGACACAGAGTTGTTGAGCAGAGTAGGCAACGTTCCCCTCAGCTTCTCAACAAAACTGCGACTGTTGCTAACATCTGGTTTTAAACCTAGACGTGACTAAATATAACAAAAAACTAGGCTTTGTGTGTAAAAATGGTAACATGGCATAGTAATTATATTTGGAATGCATTCATATCCCACATACCTGAAGAGCTACACCATCAGCTCACTGAAAATATGAAGGCCTGATCTCCCAGTGGAGATGCAACAAAGACAAAGTAAAATAAGCCTCTAAGTATTTTGTCAACATGTAGCATATAAGTGAGTATTAGAAAAACTAAGAGTTTTACCCATTCTCGCTGCTTATGCACATCTGAGTTGCTCAGAAAAAAGCATCCCAAAATCAGGTGATAAGAACCTTTTTATCACATCTCAAACAGCCTGCACATTTTGGTATTAAGCCATCTTGCTACAAACTGTAAACCAGAAGAATATAAACCGTCCCAAAAATATTAATTTTCTCTCAAGGAAATAGGAGTCTGACCTTAGGAAATATACGAAGGAAAACAATGCCAAAACAAAAATCTTTGCAAAATAACTGCCCCGGAGATTAACCCCAAACTGTTCGCTGTACACACGATCCACTCAGGACAGGAGGCATTTTCCTCAACTTTTTGTTATTGTGGTCTGCACAGGCACGTTTGAAGCGGAATCAAACCCTACCGGTTCATTGTGTGCTACCAGCTACCAAAGGCATTTGGCCTTCTCTCTGCACTCTCAGGAAGCGGTTATTATCTTTAAGAGCACTAAAAAAATAACACAAGTTTTTCGTACGTTCGAACAAAGCCCGTGTGATCCCAGCCAGCCACGCAATGGCCCGTGGGGTCCGAGCGCCGCCCCCGTCTCCGCTCCCCCCGAGCCGGAGCCCATTGTAGCCCCAGCGCTGCGTCCGCCCCCGTCTGCCCCGGGCCCCCGACGCTCTCCCGGGCACCAACCCGGCCCCGCACACCCCGCCGGGCCGGCTCGGCTCCCCCGAGCCCTCCGAGCGCATAATGCCGCCCCTCCCTCCCTCCTTCGCTCCCCCGGCGCCGCCGCCCCTCACGGCGCTCGCTCCGTCCCCACCTCGGCGCCGCTCCCGGGCGGACACAAAGGCGGCGAGGCCGCCGCGCAGGCCCCGCGCCGCCCGGTGACCTGCC
>VZTB01017333.1:624063-672217 GCA_013397245.1 Thryothorus ludovicianus
AGGCGGCGGCCCCCGGCCCCTCCCGCTGCGCATGCGCCGCTCCCGCCCCTCAGCGCGGGCCCCGCGGGCGGGTCCTGCCCGCCCCTCACGGCCTGAGCGCCTGGCTCGGTGTGCTCGGGATCGCTTTCATTTACTGTGTGTGCGCAGCTCTGCGCTCCTCGGGGCACAAACACAGCGAGCTACTGCAGAGGGTCCAGCGCAGGCCACAAAGATGATGTGGGGTCGGGAGCATGTCCCGTATGAGAAAATACTGTGGGAGCTGGGCCTATTCGGTCAAGAGAAAACAGAGAGGGGATCTCATTAATGCATATAAGTATGTCTAAGGCAGGTACCAAGAGGGTCATAGAATTTACTGAGTTGGATGGGTCCCATCAGGATCTCGAAGTCCAACTCCTGGCTCTGCATAGGATATCCCAAGACTCACATCATGTGCCTTAAAACATTGTCCAAGCGCTTCTTGAACTCTCTTAGGCTTGGTGCTGTGACCACTGTCCTGGGGAGTCTGTTCCAGTGTCCAAACCAACCTCTGGGTGAAACACCTTTTCCTGATATGTGACTTAAACATCCCCTGACGCAGTTTCAAGCCTCTCCCTTGGATCCTGTCTCGGAGAGAGAAGAGATTGCTACTTGCCCCTCCACTTCTCATGAGGATGCTGAAAACTGAAAGGAGGTCTCCCCTTAGTCTCCTCCAGCCTGAAGCACCTGGCTGGTGCCCGGGTTTTAAGGGGTGCGCAGTGAGAGGAGCAATGGCAATGAACTAAAACACAAGAAGTTCCACCTCAACATGATGAAGAACTGTACATTGAGGGTGGCAGAGCACTGGAAAAGGCTGCCCAGGGAGGTTGTGGAATCTTCAGAGACATTCAAAATCCACCTGGAGACATTCCTGTGACCCTGCCTTGGCAGGGGCTGGACCAGATGATCTCCAGACGTCCCTTCCAACCCTATCAATTCTGTGATTTTAGGCCTTTCAGGGAGAGTGGCAGTGGGAGGTGGTGCCCATCTGAGGGCCTGGAAGACAAAGAAGAGGCCTCAATCTGTTTGGGGGGTCCCCAGGGGTTCCTGGTGACTCCCAAGGTCCCCACACCCAACACCACCCATGGGATGTGTGTTTGCATGTGTGTGTTACACCAACTAAAACACATCTCAGCAGTTACTAATTTATTAGTTAGCTGCAGTGCTAATAGTTATTGTGTGGTGATTTTTGGGCAAAGAGCCAATTACTGCCTGCCCCTGAGAGAGTTAAAGATGGGATCACTGGTACAGCAGGGTGGTGCTGTTGGTAAATACAGTTCTCATGCTGGTAGGCATTGCCAGTGCTGTGTCTTGATAACTTCAGTCAATTGGAGCATAAATTCCGCATATTCAGCAGCCCCTAAAAATTAGAGGGATCTCTGCATGCCAGTGCCATTTTAAAACACGCATTTCACAAAAAAATCCGCAGTTTTGTCTTTTTACCTATTCTTCAAGAGCCTGGTTAGACAGTGCTCCATTGCAGGAAACAGTGAGAGACGCCATCCCCAGATCAAGCCTTCAGACGAAAGCTGGCTCTCGGTCCTGTGGGCACGGCACGGTCGCTGCTGCCCACCCTGGGTGTGCGGGCAGGGAGGAGTCAGGCCCTGCCTGCCGCAGTGGCTCCGGGCGAGCCGGGCTGCAGGAATAGCACCTGTACTGGTGCTACTGCTGGCGCAGCAGTTGTGTGGATGAGATGTCTGTGACTACCAACTGTGTTCTTAAAAATAGAGATGTCTCAAAGGAGAAAATCCTCACTGTTTTCAGTATTTATAGACATGGCTAAGAACATAAAAGTTCCCAGCTCCTGATAAAGATAGAAACATTTCTGCAAGAAATGAAAATGATTTCTTGAGGCTAATACTAGTCAGCTAAATACTCAGATGTCTGCAGCCTGCTGCCACTAGCAGGGCTAATCTCTGTGATCCCCAGTGTCCCGTCCCACTGCCACCTGGGGCTGTCTCCAGGGAGGCTGCAGGGCTGAAAAGCCAATTCCTGTGCTTGCTGGGGAGGGAAGGCCCCTAAGTCACAGCCTCCAAGCCAGCCTTTCCCTTCATGCAGACCAGCTGGCACTGAAGGAAACCCTGTTATGCTCTTGGCATCCTGAACACTTACAGCAGCTGGTCTACATTACATCAGCTCTCCAGCTCTGACCCTTCTGGGGACCCTGTTTGTCCTCAATAATTCTAATCAGTGCTTGTATAAAGCATCAAATCTTCACAAAGAACTCAACCTGCATTTGATAAGCATAAGCTTGTATGATTTCCACATCAATGTGCTTCTCAGTACTTTTCTCAGAAAAACCCAACCTGGTCATGAAACTGAAAAATGTTAAAATGCAATCAGTTTGGGATTTGATCTGATAAATACAGTTATTTGATTATTTTCTAAAGTATTTTTCTAAAAAAAAATGAATAAAACAATTCTCTCATCACACATCTCGCAATTTAGTAATGGCATTAAAGTTTTTGACTCATGCTAAAGTAGTTCAAGAAATGCCTTTCTCTCTTACCCTTGTTCTGAGTGGAAACTATAAAAATACTTCATGCTTTAGATAGGTTTACTTTATATCAGTCCATTACAAAACATTTTTCCTAGCTATGCCTCTTTTTAAGGATATGTAAACAGCTGATTATACTCTGCTTATACTCAAGACATTTCAGATAAACTCCTTTAACACAGTTATGCTTTGTTTTTTTTCTGTGAATAAGTATCCTCAAAGAAAAATACTAAACAAACACACGTTCTATACTTTAAACAGTAGCCAAGGATATGGAAGGCCTGGATGCCTTTGCCTTCCTCCACAGTCTTCCTCTGACACCTTGGGTAAAGCACTTAACTGAGAAGCACTCACACAAACTGAAAGCTGCAGCCCTAACCAGCCCCCCTCAGCTGGTGCCTAATCATGAAGAGGTCTACACTCTCTAAAGCCACAAACTTCAGGACCTAAAACTCTGGACATGAACGAAATTTATGCTGCTGTGCCATGATATTCATGTACCCCAGCAATTTTGACAAACAGTGCTGTTGGATCTATCAAGGTAGCAAATAATTAACCTGTATTAATTAGAATTAAATTCTTCCATGAAAATGAAACAGTTGGGTGTGGTAGACACTCTCAAGCCATTTCCACAAAGAATGAAGGTCTCTGCAAAAGCTTGCATTCTTTTAAAACAATGTGTGTGACATCTTTCACTGCCAGGATGGGGGAGAACCCAGATTTGATTCCTTTTCTCAAGATTCACAGGCATGACTTTCTTGGAGAGAGTCCCCAAAGTCAGCAGCCTCCTTTGGCTGCCCTCTGCTGCAGCTGGGCTGTTCTGCAGGGAAGAAGTCAGTATTTCATCTCAGGTCTTCTGCTCAATGGCCTTGCTGGCCTTGAAGTCAGAAGAGCATAGAGTTGTTTGGGTTGGTCTAACTGTCCCCCATCTAATCCCCAGTCTAGCTGTCATCCTACAGCTTAAGAGGGGCACTCATGGACGTGTGAACCTCTGAGTTCTCTGGAAAAACACTTGCAGTTAACTACCTACACCTTCACTGAGGGACAGCCCTGCAGCTCAGGACCATTGGAGCTATCTGTCCAAGTTCCAGAGCAGGGCCTCGGGATGGTGGTTTATATCCTTAGCATGTCCCTTGTGAGCTACATCTTGGTAAAATACTCTTATCTGGATGCATGTTTCATGCATTTGCACGAGCAGATCCCATCCTGAAGTTAATTTTCCCACATCACCACTGCGTACCAAATCTAGGCACCCAATGCATTGGGTTCTGCAATTCTTTTTGTCAAATGGATTAAATTTAATTGATAAAAGTTTAATTTATTAAAATTAATTGATAAAATCAATGAATCTGAAAGGCTACAGTCACTAGACTGTATGCTGCCAGATGCAGTGCTTTAGGAGTTGGTTTATATTTCATGTTTCAAGCCACCAGTGATCATAACACATAGGAGGGTTTACTGCAGTAAGAACTCTGTCCCAGTGAGCCAAGCCTCCCCCTTGGCTAATCTGTTCCCAGAACCTCAGAGAAACAGGCATAGGAGCTGCAGACTCTTTTCAAAGCAGGACTTGCCCATTCGTGCATCCTTTTTCCTCACCACTGCTTCACAAGCACGGCCTTTCCCTGCCACAGCCATTCCTGTGCTAAGTCAGGGCTGATCTTCTGTTCTGTTGCTTTTTACCACTTACCTGATTATTAACTCAGTCTCTGCTGCTTCTCCTTGTACTGATACTGTTGTCTGAACTCCCTCAATCTTCACAGCCTATCTCAGCTCTCTCTTCTGATATGGAAACATTTGACCCACATTATGCAACTCCATTTTCCAGTTTTAATGTTTAAAACTACATGTTTTAAGCTTTTTATCCCATGTGTGGGAAGAACTCTTCTGAATAACTTACCCTATAAACTTCCCATTTAACACAGAAACCAGTACAAAAAGGCCTTCCCCTAGTAATATTCCCATAAACCCATTTGACAACAGCCAGCCTCTCAGTATACTGAAAAGGCCAGTCTGCTCTGTTCCTCAAAATTGTGGTATTATTTCCATTTTTTTCCCCTACCTGTATGTGCACTTGTAAATTTCTTCAAGGAAGGCCATGTTTTCTGGGTTTTTTGTGGACTAGATAGCAACTGGCATAACATACTGAGCTAGTGCACGAATTTAGTGCCAACAGAAAATTCACAATTGTATCATAGTAAATTATGTCACTAATCCCATTTTTGAATGACTCATTACTGTACTACTGTTCTAAAATGCTGACTTGCCATTCACTTACATACATGGTCTACTCCTGTAGACATTATCAGCAAGATAATAATTCTGCAAGAACAAGAAGGAAAGGCATGAGAGGAGGTGTCAGTGAGAGGAGTGCACAGCCCTGCAGCACAGATCATCATGAACTTGTCCCGAGAAAGAAATGTCTCTCCTGGAAATGCTTTGCTAAGTAAATCTATGCTCTAATGGTGGAGGAGGTGTCAGCTGAAGACTCATTCCTCTTGCAGGATGGCTTTGGTCCCTGAGTCATTCATCCCCTCATAACTGGCTGAGGTCTGAACAAACTTCATAAACATTCCTCAGAGTCACAGCCACCAGAGACTGCCATTGTAAGAAAACATTGTAAGAGTCACTAATGGCATCACCTCTCGTACATGAATGGATGTGAGTAGATGTGGAGAGCAAAGCCAGGCATAATGCCAGCTTGTTTTTATATTCACATTCACTTCTTTCACAACAGAGGGGCATCAATGCTTATGTTTAAAAAACCCCCTGTGTGTCCCAATAGAGGTATATTTTTCTTTTCAGTGGGGAATTAAGTTCTGGGGACTCTATGAGAGAGGCAGGCTGCGGCTCTTAGACCTGAAGATTGCATGTGATACTCAGTACAAAGAAGGAAACCGCAGCTGGGTATCAAATTAATTGTCATTCATTTCATATATTAAGCAGTAATCAGTAAACATTCTAATTTGTAAAAGGGGGAAAAAGTTCAAAGAAATATCTGAAGCAATGGAAGCAAGCACAAGAACTCTGAATAATAGAGATTTTTTTTTTGCACACTTAGGATGACATAGTTCAGTCTTATCAGAACAAAGAAGAATGGGAAGAATGTTTGGGTTTTTTTGCCTTCTAGGGAAATACATTGTAAGAAACCTAAGAGCATATCCAGGGTTTGATTTTTTTGCATAAAGTTTCACCAACTTAACTTGCATGAACAAAAACTTCTCTGTATCTTGAAAAATGAAAAGCATTAGTGCAAAGGATAAGCTAGAAGAAAGATCTGCAACAGTACTTTAACTTACATAATTTCATGTCTTAGGTTCATTAACACCTTTCTCCCTTTTGCCGTATTGAATACTGATCCTCCCAATTGCCAAAGGCTCTTCTGAAAGGGCTCTGAACCAGCAGCCTTGACACCAAGTGGACTTTGCTTAGGGTAACATTTGGACATCTGCAGTCATCTCTGCTCTTCTGGTGTAATCACTGGGCTGTAATTATTTCTTCTGTCTTAACTGCACCTGAAGCTCACCAGAATTTCCTACTCTTATACAGTGTCAAGGGGCCCCAACCACAAGTAACAAGATGACTGAACAAATCATTTAAATACCAAAATGGAGCACAGCTGTATTAGCTCAGAGTTAGTTCAGACCTCTGTTCTGACTCATGACTATGGCATGAAGACATACCCACTGGGCCCCGTTACCACACAGAGAACCCAAACCTCCTTCTGTGCCAAACATGCCTTCAGAGCAAGGCACAGCACAGTCAGGATAGAATGCCAGACACAGACTGAGGAAGGGAAATTGCACCTTGCTTCCTGAGCATAAGCAAAGTGGCTAAACACTGTAATACTGAAAAGTAGGTGCCAATGTTATGCACATATTACATAAATAATAACAATGAATTCATACCTCTGTGGGCTTACCTTTAATTATAGCTGCAGGTTTTGCAGACTTGTAAAGTACTTGTCTTGTTTCTGATGCATCCTTCTTCCAAGGCAGTTAGTCAAACACAGAACAAAACAAGAAATTCATTGAGCTGAAACAATGCGTTTTTAAATATTGCAAAATTCAAGTTCTTTTTGTGAGTCAGCTCTCTGTCTTGCAGTACAGGACCCTTGTCTTCAGCTAATCTGTTATCAGGGCCCAACAGCTGTTTGTGCATCCGCACCTCCAGTGCTGGGGCGGGGACCCAAGGGTGAGCCGGCATCTGGAGCAGAAAATGAAAAGGCAGGGCAAGTGGGATGAGAATTACTTTGTTTTCCTGTGAGAGCTGCTGGGGGAGGAACCCACCACCCAGCCAGCTATACCTTTGCTGTCTCTGTGACTCTGGGAGCCAAGAGCTTTGCAAGAGGGAAGCAGAGATTAGCTCTTCAAATGGGAATAATCAATTCCCATTTCCTTGGCACAGAAAAAGTAGGCACGAGACCACACCCTGCAGCCTGTGGCTTGCTTTGCCTACTGGCTTGAGCTGGCTTCAGATGGAAATCTAGTTTTGCTGGAAAACTTCTTCCCTCGTAATGCATCTGGTTAGTGGATTGTAAATCAGGAAATTTACATGTGTAAATAAGAATGCCTTTCCACTCATTTTGGCTAAGGACTAAAGACTAGAGGACATCATCTGTAGATGCATCCAGTTTTCATTCAAGAGAACAATACTACTTTGGAGTTATTCCTGTACATCCATGCTACATCATGCTGACTGCATCACTGACAAGGGTGATTAAGGAGCTATGATATCTAGACCAGGAGGAAGAGTCCTCCAAACTTTTTAGCGCATTTTCTTCATACAATCTCAAGTGAAAATTTACTAAATGGAATGAAAACCTGATTCCCATCTCCCACACATACTTCTCCTGGAAGGCCAAGAAAAGATGCTTAATCCATTTCATCCTTCCTTTTATTAATGTCTATTTTTAGCTTTAATCAAAGCATACAGATGGGAGGAACTAGTCTCAACATATCACCATCTTCCCAAGATCATTAATTTTTCTGTTGGTAAAAATGCACTAGATGAAGCATTAGCTGAAAATACATGTTTGCTGCAACTTCATAAATCACCAGCCAGAGATGTTAGAGTGTCATAACTTACATGACTTATCCAGGCAAACACTGTTTTTTCCTTTATATTTGACATAGTCTAAGTGATGTTATAGTTAAACAGCATTAAAATTACGCCCTTGTCCCAGCTCAGTGAGAAGCTAGGCAGTAACTCCTATGGAGACTGGCTGAGCTCCCTTGACCCTGGCTAAGCTTATCCCAGGAGATCAACTTCACAGAGCTGGAAGCACGGATGGCTGAGAGCCCATCCTACAGCTTATAGCCATTCCACAAAGAAAATGTTTTGGGCATGTAGGGGCAAACCCTGCCCTCATGCTGGCCCTGCCTGTGAGCTGAAGCACGTCCACCCCGGCGTGGGGGAGAGCAGTGGCAGGGTGATCTGCCCCACACGTGCTGACAGCAGCAGTGCCAGGCAGGATAAGGCACCCAGCCCCACCCTGCACCCCGCCTGCGGCCCAGGGAAAGCAAACAGGCGGAGGGAGGCAACTCACAAAACTTTCACCAGCTGCTGCAAGCCAAGTTTTCCTATTTTCCTTCCTGGCTGTGGTTCTCCATGTGCTTTTCCTAGTCCCCTAGCAGGAGGGCAGGTCCTCTGCTGTGCCACTCTACCAAAGCTGGTGCTTCCCTCGCCTTTGTGATTAAGAAGAAGGAAAGAGGCAGGTGGGCAAACAGCCCTCCAGAGCTTGGGGTTATTGGGAGGATGTTGTGGCAGCAGTGGAGCAGGCTGGCGAAGGGAGCTGTCTTCTGTGGGCCCTGAATGTCACTTCTGGTCCAGGGTTTCATTCAAAAATAGAGATCCGTTTTTAGGGAAGTTTTTAAGGAACCCAGTTTAGTGCCTGCAGTTACTATGTCCCCTTTTCACCTGACAAAAACTGGAATTGAGTCAATGTTATTCTGATGTTTCTGACAGGAATTGTACAGAGGAAACTATTTTATTATAGACTGCTACCTAACAGAGTGAGTATAGATTTACAGGTTAAGCTCTAAGCATGTGTTGTAAAAGCTTATTTTAAAAATAATAAAACTATCTTGTGTTAGTGAAGGTGTTATTGTGCATCTACTCAGAAATGTAGGAATACATTTCAGTGATTAAATAGAATTTTGGCATGTTTAAGTTCTGTTTTTAATCTTGCTTGCTAAAAAGTTTTTATGAAAATGTTTTATTTGTATTCTGGTAATGACAGCATTCATTTGATAATGATTCTGCAGAACAGACTTTGTATAGGATAAGATAATCTAATCTTGAATTAAACTTAATAAATAAATGAAAACTTAATTCCAACATTTAAAAGGAATATTTAAGAGTACAAACAAATCCAAATAAATTATTAAGGCTAATTTAAGGTGTTGCTAGGAAAAGAAAACAGGACATATTATGTGTGTGTGTATACCCAGACACACACACACGCGCGCGCACGCGGACACACAAACACACATTGTATAGATATATAGCTATAAACCCAGGAAATGCAGAATGAAGAAATTTGTATGATTTCCCTCAGTTGCTGAAAGAAAAAGTACCAATGGCCCTTGATAGATTAACTCAACCTGTGCAAGCAAAGGTGGGATCAGTACTTTTCCCAAGTAGTAATTATTTCTTTTCAGCTGTGCTTCTCATTTCATCAGTGTTTCATCTTACTCCATCAGTACTTTCTAGAGCAGCTAGTATCATGGAATCATAGAATCATTAAGGTTGGACCTCCAAGACCATCAAGTCCAGTCTTTGACCAAATACCACCATGCCAATTAAACCCTAGCACTAGGTGCCACCACCAGTGTGTCTTAAACACCACCAGGGATGGTGACTCCACCTCTTCCCTCTGCAGTCCATTCTAATGCTTAACCATCTTCTCAAAAAAAGGGTGAAAAAATTTTTCCTGATATCAACCATGAACCTTCCCTGGTGCAGCTTGAGACCATTTCCTCTCATCCTCAACACTCTTTATTATCTTTCACAGTGGTGGCTAGTTTGAGTTCTAGCTGAGCTTTCACCTCTCTAATTTTCTCTCTACATGACCCAATGACATCTTGGTGTTCTTCCTGAGTTGCCTACCCCTTCTTCCAAGGGTCATAAACTCTTTTTTTTTCCCTCTGAGTTTCAGCAAAACCTCCCTATTCAGTCAGGCTGGTTTTCTTTCCCACTGACTCATCTTTTGGCACATAGGGACAGCCTGCTCCTGAGCCTTTGAGATTTCCTTCTACCTGGATCCCATTGTTTATAAGGAAGGGGTTCAGTATGGCACTATCAGCTTCTTCTTGAACACAGTAAGATAACTGAACATAATATTCAGTGTCTAATTGGAAACGTGGGATGCTAAATATATTTTAATAAAGAATATATATAAAAAAAGGCAAGTTTTGCAAAGTTTAAGAGTTGCAGAACCAGAATATGCAGAGCCCTTGCTGATCAGGAACAGGGAGGCTCAAGCTCAGCTGCAGGCTGTCTGCAGACCCAGACAGGGAGCACTAATTCAGCTCATGGTAAATTATTTGCTTATTCACTCTTAACCCCCCAACTTCAGATTGCTATTATAACATGATGGGGAAAGGCAGTTACTCTAAATATAAACAAGCTCAGTTTTAGTGATAATTCTTGTTGTGAAGCCTAGGGCTGTCCTGCATCCTCTGGAATGTCATTTCCACCCCACCATCCTACTCCCAGTAGCCCAAGATCTGTTTTTGTTTTTCTAGCTGCAGCTCACATTGGCATTTTTAAAATCCCAGCCAGAACTCTGCTGCACAAGGAGCCCTGTTTTTCATACCGGGGCACTGTTGCCTTGGGGGCAGCCACACACTGCTGGCCCCTGGGCACAACATGAAAGAAGCTGCTGGGTCCAGGCCATCTCCAGTGGGGTGGAGGCCCAAAGCTGCGCTCTTTCAAGGCTCAGATGTGAGCAGAGCCAGAAGGCACTGGGAGTGTAGAGCCTTAGAGTCAAACACCAAATGGGGCACCCATTCCCCAGGCAGGTACCTCTCAGTGAGTCCTCTTCCCTTTGTCTGTTTTCACACAGGACATCTGGGGTGTGTTGTCTCTCTGCCCCAGTTTTTCTTCTGGGCTCGAGATGTATTTCAGAGCTCCACTTTCCTGGCCCTTATTTCCTCTGTTTTCAGTCAGGCTTCTCTACTTACATGGCAAACACAGGCATCAAGATCTGCCTGCAACTGCAGTTCAAATCTTGCATTTTGGAGGTCAAGAGTACTCAAGCTGAATTTGTGGGTTTCCACGTTCTTAAGTAGAGAAGGCCATCAAACCCACTTCTTAAGTCCTGGATGAATTATCTAACCTTTAGTACCTCTTATACAACTTCATGTTTGTTATTTGGTGGGGTTTTTTAATTTTAAAAAAAAAAATCTTGATCTCTGCCCGATTTTATAAGTATAATGTTAGTGTCTGCCTCCAAAGAAAGTTATAGGCAATGGTTTTGGCCACACTACTCTCAGATTACAGGTTATTTTTAAGATTTGTAACTCTTTTCCAAGCGTGGGACAGGGAAACCAAGCCCATAACTGTGTTCCAAATATCACTCCTGGGACCTAAAATTAAATATTGCAAAATATTTGCCCACATGTTTTGCCTACTTTTTACCATTGACATTGACTTTTAAGTTAGTTTTCTCCAGTCCTCATAGTTATTCCAGAGATAAAAACAGTATAAAGGACATTAAGGAGAGTTTTCGCTCACAACTCGGATATAGTCTATTTGTGCTATCTTAATGTTGAAGAAGTAATACTTACAGTGGGCTTTCTTTTCAGCCAGGAATGCAAAATATCAAACCCAAATGCGGGCTGAGCCGTCCTATGTCGCATTATTGCTCGGCACCAGTAGATGGCAACCACCCATTGCAGTGTCAAAGGTAAGTGAGAATTGCTCAGGTAGGGAATTTATTAGGTGACAGCTTGAGCAGCAAAGCTCTGCTACTCCACACCAGGAGAAAGCAGATCTTGTATTTTTTACTCCTTTTTATACCTCTCCCTTTTGGAGAGAGCAGTGAGTTGCCCTTTAACGTACTCAGTTTTTTGCAAATTAAAATTGTGACAATTCATTTGACTAAAATATCTTATGGCTGCTGCTCCTTACTGCTAATATCAGTCAAAAAAAGAACAAGACAATGGAAAAAAATTCCCAAGCAATCCCAGACTGCCTTAGCTTCCACATGAATAGCCTCATTTTCTTATTATTAATTAGATTCCTTATTACTTTAGGTGGAAGCAGTTAGAACTGAGTAACAATGAATCTGAGAACAGAAATGGACTTCCTTCTAGGAATTGACTGAGGCTATTGACAGAGCAGTTAATTAATTCCGGTTATATGAGGGGCCTTACAGAAATTTTTTTTGACATGATCAAGTTTGAATAAATTCTAATTTTTTTTTCCCAACAACATTATATTGCAAGTTATTGATTTCTAGGAACAAGAACAGTAAGGGTTTGAAAACATCTCCTCCAAGAACCTGGCATTTACACTTCAGAACAGAAATTCCTTCATTAAAATAGAAGAAGAATTAGAGAAATATATCTGTAGCCTTACTTAACTACCTGTAATAATATGAAATTTTTCTCTGGTGTTGATTTAACCATAATTGTGCCTTTGTTTTCAATAAGGATAGATATACATAATACATGTATTAATGCACACAGAGTGTCAGTAGTGCAGGAAAAAAACCAGACCTTTGGACTCCTGAAGGATTCCAGCATCACCTTACAGTGTCATTAGCAATTTAAAGAAGAATACACTACAAATAGCTAAACCAAACCAGACAAGAAGAGCACTGTCGCTTAGTAAAATCAAACCAAAGCACTCTGCATTACTGGGATGCCTCCCTCCAAGTTCTCAACCACTTTGCAAACCATTAACTTGAAATGTGTTAATTTGCACCCTTGCAGTTCAAGGTGTATGTTTATTCTCAGAACTCACACCTTTGTTGGGAAAGCTTAAAAAACCTACTTGGCAGATAAAGTGTAAGCTTTCGTTTTTGTTACAGCTATCCCTTGATCAGCTGTGAACTTCTATAAGGGACTTTGAAATTAGGAGGAAACCAGCTGGCATCCATTTCCTAAGGAATACTAGAGATGAGATTCGGAATAGCTTCTGAAATCCTTAACGAAACCCAGCAAACTTTTCTCATAATTTCCTTAATCTAATAATAACATTTATACTCTAAACTCTTCTACTTTTTAATGAAATTTGAGAGCTTTTTTCTTCTTTAGGGAACTTAAGGTTCTTCAACCTGATGATGAAATGTAGATAACTTATTTGCCTTAGCATGAGAAATTATGCGACTTGTATGTTTTATTGTTCTTGTGGACCCATGAGTTTTGTTAAGGGTCCAAGAATTACCTTGGACTTGCAGAGAACTGCAAAGCTAGTTAGACTTTTTTTTTTTTTATAAAAAGGCAAAGAAAGAGAAGTCTAAATGGTTTAGAAGGAATTTTTAGAGAAACAATAGAGATACTGCTCTATTTTTAGTCACGCTTTTTTTAGCTCAAATATTTGAGAAGGACAAGATAGTTTTAAAGATTCAAGGTCTGTGGTTGCCAGGAAGGGCAGAGAAAGGTCTCACTTCTGGTACTTATCACAACAGAAGTTTGCAGGAGACCTCCAAGGACAGTAACTCTCCAATAAAGTTTATCTCATGTTTAAAGGAATCCGTGTGGAAGTTCCCTTCTGCTCAATACTTCATACACATCACAGATCACAAAATACACCCTCATGCACTGTTATAGTCTTATTTATAGCACAACCTACCTCAAGGTCTGGAATTTTATATGTTAGATATCAAAGTAAGGCTCAGGGGTATCTTCAAAAGCTTGTGTCATGTTTCTGTCATGTGTGCATTGAAATGTGTGTAGGGTGAGCTGTGAGAAAGTGCTCTGAAGATTGTGGTCTGGTAGGAGTATGCACACCTTATATACAATGGTAAGAAGGCCCTAGAAAAGTGTAATTGTAGCCTTTTCACAATTCTCCTCCGGCACTTCCTAAAATTGGAAAAAGCTCATATTGCCCCCTACTACTGTGCAGAAAAAGAGTCTCTGGACTATTTTTAGCAAAACATTTCTGTTTCTTTGATCAAGACACTGGAAATGTTCCTTGTTGAGCAAAGCCTTAGCATGCTGGCCAGCATACTTGTTTGTTTGATCATGTTATGGTGGAGAATGAAAATATTGAGCACTGAAGCAAGTGCTTGAACATTGACTTTTAAGCAAAGAATAAAGTACAGATTTGCATGGGGACTTTGCTTACTTGATCCTTATTTCAGATGCTGTTTCAAGCATGATTTAAAAGAGAGATAACCAAGATCACAGTCCAGTAATGTGCTGAGTGATTTTGAGGTGGTGCTGGACACCATCCATTACCATTGCCTGCAATGAGATTCAGGGATAATCGGTGTAATAAATGACCAAGATAAGATGGGTAATGTAAGAATGTGAAATGCAGAAGATAAGTTTGTTTCTCAGCAATGTTCAGTGTGACTTTTGTAATTATTAACTAAAGCTTAAAGCCTGAGGTAGTCCTTATTCAAATGCCTTAATCCTTTTTCAGATTCTCTCCTTACAACAACATCTCCTCACATTTCCACAATGAGGGAAAGGAAGACAACAGATCCACTCCATTCCACAGATCCACTTCATTCATCCACAGATCTGAGTGACGGGAAGGAGAAGCTAAGACTGAAACAAGAGGTCGGCCTGATTAGCAGCGTGTCATTAATTGCAGGCACCATGATAGGCTCAGGGATCTTTATGTCCCCTGAGTGGGTACTACATCACATGGGGAACCCTGCCAGCAGCCTGCTGATCTGGGCAGCATGTGGTCTCCTGGCCATGTTTGGAGCCTTGTCGTACGCTGAGCTTGGAACAATAATTAAAGAGTCTGGAGGAGAATATATTTACATTTTGAGGATTTTTGGTTCTTTTCCTGCTTTCCTTTTCGCCTACACTTCTGTCATCCTGGTGAGACCAGCTGGTTTGGCAGCTGTCTGTCTGAGCTTTGCTGAGTACGCCATTGCGCCGTTCTACCCAGGCTGCTCATCTCCACAGGTTGCCATCAAATGTACAGCTGCTGCCTGCATCCTGATTTTAACTATCATCAACTGTCTCAACGTGAGGCTGGCGACATCTGTTATGAACATTTTTACAGCTGCCAAACTCTTGGCTTTGTTGGTGATTGTTGTGGGTGGGTTGGTGCTGCTTGCCAAGGGACAAACTCAGAGTTTTCAGAATGGTTTTCAAGGCACGACTGCAGGTATTGGGGCAGTTGGAGTGGCTTTTTACCAGGGGCTCTGGTCCTATGATGGATGGAACAACCTAAATTATGTAACTGAGGAACTGAAGAAGCCTGAGGTGAGTGAGTGAGTGAGTGAGTGAGTGAGTGAGTGAGTGAGTGAGTGAGTGAGTGAGTGAGTGAGTGAGTGAGTGAGTGAGTGAGTGAGTGAGTGAGTGAGTGAGTGAGCGAGTGAGCGAGTGAGCGAGTGAGCAGGCTGGGTTTTACCTACTTAATCCTGCTGTTAATATATTTGATTCTATCTGTGACTGTGTTAAGAATGGTAATCAAAATATTTACAGTGAGGGTGGTGAGACACTGACACAGGAGACCTTGTGGATGCTCCATCCCCAGAAGCGTTCAAAGCCAGCTTGTGTGGGGCTCTGAGCAACCTGGTATAGTGGAAGGAACCCCTGCTCATTGCACAGGGCTTAGAACTAGATCATCTTTAAGGTCCTTTCCATTCCAGACCATCTTGTGGGCCTGTGAAAGTCCTAAAATAACCCACTAACTGGAAAGAAATTATTAGGCAACTCTTGGATGCATTGGGGATGAAGATCCTCTAGTGTTTAGAGGATCTCGCTGTAGACACCTAGATTTATTCAGAAAAGCACTCACTACTATAATCCATAAAGGATTCTTGACACTGTGCATTTCCTTAAAGACTTGTGCCATAATCTATGCTTTAGAAAACTACTTTATCTCTCCCCCTGTTGCATCAAGGGGGCAACTTCAGAGCAAGCCACACCTCATGGGAAAGGGAATCTAATCCTGTGAGTGATCCCTGTCTTTAAATATCTATATTTTAGCATTGTGAAGTCCATGCTATAGGCACTGAAGTAGGTCACCTGCATCTCATATCAGCCTTCTCTGTGCCATATTACCCATTTTCACAGATCAAACACTGCAGCAGTGAACAACTCTTATTTTGCAGGAGTTGTATGAGTGCAGAATTTATAGTGTGCGTTCTGCCAGTGCAGCACTCAAGATCCTACAGATTAAATGAAAATACACAGTTAAATATTAACCTAAATGGCATCAAAGATCTCAGGGCCACTCTCTCCCACAGGATCATGAGCACTGATATTCAGGCCCTTCCAGAGTGGAGGCATCACCATTAGGAATTGCTATATCTTGTCTTGTGTTGAGAATAAGGAATGCAAAAATTGATATTTCAGGTTCTTAGATGCATACAGTTGCCATTTCCCAGTATTTTCAATTGCGTAAGACCCTGTTGATTTTATTGAGTTTTAAAATGATCCTGTGGTGTTCTAAGACACAAACCTGCCATTAAGAAAAAATAAATATTTCCTTCCTAGGGCAAATCTCCTTCGAGATTTTGAGTCAACCCCCTGTTTTGCTTTAAACTGTGGAGTAGTTAAATGTGATGCAACACACACTGGAACTTTGTCCATGACAGCGAGGTGTTTATGGGAAGATGCAGCATACCAGGACATATAACATACTAATAACAAATAAATCAATATTAATATAATCAAGAAGTATGCAAAAGGCATCTTGGGAAGCTACAAACCAAAGTCTTTTAAATAAGATTCGGTGGGTTCTTTTTGTTTGATTTATTTTGTGTGGTTGGTTGTGAGTTTTTTTAGACTAACTTTGGAACTGTACAAGACTGGTGTGAAAAATGCCATGTGAATCTGGATCTATGTCTTGTTCTGAGGAAAAGCTTAGGGAGTGGAGGAATTTGAATGAGAGATGTGGGTGGTGGCAAAAACAAAACAAACAAAAAAAGCACAGTGCAGGCATAAACGTGCTGCACCTAACACTGCTGTCATCCCTTTTCCAGGTGACCCTTCCCAGAGCTCTGATGATTGCCATTCCTTTGGTTACGTGCCTGTACTTGCTGGTAAACGTGAGCTACTTGGCAGCCATGACTCCCTCTGAGCTGCTGTCTTCAGGAGCTGTGGCTGTCACCTGGGGGTGAGCTCTGCGTGGGGCAACATGGGCAGTGCAGCCCTGAGAAACGCTGGTTCTCTCCTGGGTTTCAGGAGATTTAAATGTTATTCCCAGAGGGGATGGCAGCACTGCATTGGTCAGGCCAGGGGGACCTGTCAGGCCATGTTACAGAGAAGAGGAGGGTGACAAAGATGCTCAGAGGGCTGAAGCACATTGCTGTTTGAGAGAGCTGGGACTGTTCAGCATGGAGGAGAGAAACCTCTCTACCCAGGGAGATCTTATAGCACATTCCAGTGCCTAGAGGGGCTACAAGTGAGCTGGAAAGGAAGTTTTGACAAGGGCAAGTAGGACAAGCAAAAATGGCTTCAGATTGAAAGAAAGTAGGTTTAGCTCAGACATAAGGAAGAAATTCTTTACTATGAGAGTCATGAGACATTGGCACAGGCTGCCCAGAGGGGCTGTGGATGTCCCATCCCTGGTAACATTCAAGGTCAGGTTGGAGGGGGCTTTGAGCACCTTGGTCTAGTGGAAGGTGTCCCTGCCCATGGCGGGGGCTTGGAAGAGGATGATCTTCAAGATCCTTTCCAAACTGTTCTATGATTCTGTAATTCTGTGGTCCTATGAGGCCAAGGCTGACCAGCTCCATCTGGCCATGGTCTCCGAGGTGCATCTAGGCTGCCAAGATGGCACATTCCTTACTTCCCATTCCTATTCCCATTGTTTACACTGGGAACCTGTAGCTCCCCCCAGCTCATGTTTTACCTCATGGAAAGTGTCCATAAAGGAGAGGTAAAGGTCACAGCAGGAGCATCTCCCCACAGGCACTGGGAATGCAGCGAGGGTACATATCCAGACTTGGGGACTGAGAAATGAGCCACATTTTAGGTATTTCCAGGGAAATGGAGAGGGCAGTGTGCTGCCCTGCTAATGCAAAAGCAGTGGGTTGGGAATGAGACAGGAGTCAACTGGGTGAATACTGTCCACTTGGAACCTGGAATTTAGAGCAGACCTTTGTCTCAGTTTCTCCATCTATTGGAAAATGGAAAATGGCATTGATCTCAACAACACCTTTGAGAGGTGTTATACACAGGCTGGGTAGCCTTTGATAGCTGTAACTTCAATTGGCTTGTGTTTTTCCAGAGCTGCACAGAAAAAAGTTTCTACTTTTCACCAACCTGAAGTATTTGGTGAGATTAAATAGCTTCTGTGCAAGACAAGGTGTTTAGGAAGAGAAGGTAGGTATCTTCATAAGAGGTATAGACACCATCAATGATCTCCCACCAGAACATCCAGCCTTAGTCTAAATATTTCCGAAGACAGAGAATCCCTGATAACCCTAAATGATTTGTCTGGCAGAAATGATGGCATGGTGTATCCACAGATTATGTACTGCTCATCTTCATCCTAAAAAGTCAGTGGCAGCTTTGCTTCTGCATGCATTTCACAAGGTCTCCCATTTGAAGATCTGACTGAGCTCTGGATGTGTTCTCTAATAGCCTTTCACATCGTTATGAGTAGGAGCTTTTAAAGGTCTAGTGCTTTGTTTGAGCATGTCACAAAGCCTCACTAAGCTGCACACTCATGAACTTTCCCTGCACTTCCTTTCCCATCATTCCTAATTAACAAGTTATTCGTGAGCTTCCTCCTTTGTAACACATCTCCTTTTCCTGCCTGATTAACCTTTGCACCCAAGAGTGCAATTCAGGAAGAAATATTGAACTAGTGACAGGAAAGCTGGGCACTCAAAGGCTGGGGAACAGGTAGGGAGCCAGTCTGAGGAGGGGGTGAAGGTTGTGGCTCACAAGCAAGAGATGCAGCTATTCAGGCCATTAAGAAAGAATGGGAGGAGTATAAAGAAGCCAGAGGAGGACTTGTCACATTTAAATGCATTTATTCCCTATATAAGAGGAAAGCTGCCAGAAAGAAACATTGTTCAATGGTGAGAGGTGCAGCCACAAAAGGAGCTCAGGAAACTCTTCCCAGCATTTCTTTGATGGCAGTGATTTAACAGCAACCACAGGTTTCAGTTTGCTTGTAAATAAAGTGGTCTAAAAAACATTTGAGTTTTGAATTTTTGCCAATTAGATAAACAGAGTGTTTGTGTATGTGATAATTACCCCAAACACCAGCATTTATTACTCAATTAATACTCTTAATGCTGCTTCATTCCTGAAGACAATCTTCACTTTTGGGTGAGAAAATTATTATTCCTCCTAAATATCTACCTTGAGCTCTGTAAATCTGCTACTTCTTCTGTTAAGGAGAAGATGAACCAGAAATGTCTGAACGTGATGCAGAACCAAACGTCTGGAATTCAATCCATTGCTTTGGTTTAAGTCTGATTCACAGAAGAGCAGTAATAGGTCCATGTGGGATTAAAGGGTTAAAATCCTATGCATATTCAGGAAGAGGTTGTAATGCAGAATATTTCTTCCAGTGTGATGGGAACAGTTTTTCTGTGATTTCCAAGCTAATATTATTGGTTGTGATAGCACTATCTTCAGGCATTTTGCCACAGCATCAGTAGACAAAAAAGGTGTTTTTGCCTGTTGTGATAGCTTTGTACACCATTGCAGTGTGGCCAGAATATATATAGCAGAAAGAAAAGCTGTCAGACAAGACAAACTAGTCACGAAGTATTATGGGAATTGCAAGAAGACTTTAAATCATTAGAAAGATTTCAGAAAAAAAATTCAATATAATACAGAAATATGGAGGGATAAAGCATATCTGGTTCTACAGTGAGTTTTCAATACATCTGTGACCTGCATCTTATGCTGTGACCTCTTTCCCACCTCAGGGACAAAGTCCTGGGCAGCTGGGCGTGGCTCATCTCCCTGTCGGTGGCCCTGTCCACGTTTGGTTCCTCCAACGGCACCTTCTTCAGCGGCGGCCGCGTGTGCTACATCGCTGCCACCGAGGGCCACATGGTGAGCACACAGGAAGGGCTTTGAGCAACTTCACCTTCTTGGGACACTAAAGCAGAGAGGAAAACACTGTGTAGGATCACCTGGCAGAGTGATAGCTCTGCAAGGGGTTTGTTCCTTGCTCAAAGACTTTAATCCCCATCTCTTTCAAATGTGAGGTGTATCTTGTCTCTGGGATTTCTTCTTCAGTCAGGTGCTTTCACAAAGGTATATATTTGCATCTAGCCTGAATTTTAAGAACAGCTTTGAAATGAACCACTCAAATATTGCTGTGTTGGAGCACCAGGCACAGGCTGTGGGGTGACCTAGCCAATATACCCTAGCCAGGGAAGGGGAACCTGGCCATGCTTGTGTGCAGTAAGGCACCTTTGCTCGCCCTGGGGAGGTATCCCAGCTCCAGCCAGCTGCCTTTGCATGTTATACTGACTACACAGGTTGGTCTCAGGGGTGTTCCAGCCTTCTCATGGGTAGTCCACCTTAGATGCAGAATAGGATATCTCTGCTCTTCAATCTTCATAGCAATTACAAGGTAACACCAAGTCTTAAATCTCTCCTAGCTTGGGTTTATCATTGGTTTTGTTAGGTGGGCCAAATCAGGTAACCCAGTGAAGGCCAGGCTGCTGCAGCTCCCTTTTCCCTGGTCTAACCAGTAAGTCCAGCATGTATTCCCAGGAGCCACACACACACAAACACAGGTATGAAACATATTTATATACACACATACATACATGTATAGCTATATATATACACACAGAGACAGCAGGGAACATAGAGCTGCACATACAGACATACCTGGGGCTCACACAAACACCTGCACTAACAACACCAAGGACCTTTCATTCCTTCTCTAGCTGATCAGGGGTCTATTAGTGAGAAATACATATAGGAACATATGTACAGCATGGGCCCCTCCAGCAGCTGGGCTCAGATACTCAGCCCCTGGATCTCAGTCTCCTCAGCTGCTGGCACAGAAGCCCCCGAGGTTGCTGCCACATCCCAGCTGCTGATACAGACCCCCTCAGTCACAGCTACACCTCCACAAAGAGGAGAAAAAAGGCTGAGCTGCTTTGTCCTCTGTTTAGAGCAGGCCTCTTGTGTTCCTCCTGAATCTCTCTGCTTTTTTTGCTCCTTCCTACCCACAACATCTAGCATTTCTGTCCTCAGGTGTAAAGGCACTGAAATAAGTTTCACAGAGAGGTTATGGATGCCCAGTCCCTGGAAGTTTGAGGCCAGGCTGGATGGGGCTCTAGTCTAGTGGAAGGTGTCCCTGCCTACAGCAGGGATGTTGGGACCAGATGATCTTTAAGGTCCTTTCCAACCTGAATCATTCTATGAATCTGTGATTCCACACCAGCTCCACTCCTGGTTCAGAGCAGGGAACCTTTTATGCATATGAAGACCAGATTGGTGGAGATGACTGGACTGGTGGTTGCTGGTTTTGGTGGTTGCTGGTTTCAGTGGTTTCTGGTTCCTCAACTCCTCTCTCTAAGGACAGTGCCAGCTCTATCATGGCAAGCTCTGTGCTGAGAATTGCACAGATGGTCTGAATCTGACCATACCAGACTATGAGCTGAATGCTTATGCCATTTATCAGACACTCATTTCTAGAAGTCCTTGCATGATATTTTGGGTAGAAATATAAAATAAAATAAGCAGCCTTTCTCATTAAACTTTCCCAATAAAACAAACAATGTAGAGTCTACTAATTCTGAAGCAAATGCTGGTTTAATGTGTGTTTAAATCAATGTTTCAGGAGTAGCCCTTGGCTCATTTTCCAGTCATCCCAAGAGAAGTCAAGTCTCAGAGACGTGACAGAGGACAGTAGAGTGAGTCCACGGCAAAAGGTTCTGATGGTGGTCAGGAAAGCTCTAATTTGACTCATTCTGTCTCATCAGTAGTTTGAAAACCTCATTTTGCCTGCTCAAACTGAGCATATTTGATATGAAACCAGTGAGACACAATAAAAACACCCATGAAGGAGTTCTCTGTATTTACACTTCTCGGAGCTGCCCTGGTTTATACAATGAGTATTTGCTGATTACAAGGGGCTCTGGCTGCAGACAAAGCTCCCACCAACAGCTAAGGGGGATGAGTAAAGACCTCTGAGCCCATGATATGATGGTACAGTGTTTTGCTTTGTTTTTCAGCCAGACATTCTGTCCATGGCTCACGTGCGGTGCCTCACGCCCTCCCCTGCTCTGCTGTTCACATCTGCAATGTCTTTAATAATGATAATATCAGGAAGCTTCACCAGTATTGTGAACTTTTTCAGGTATGTGTGTGTAGGGGCTCTGTTTGCATCTCCTATGCTCCTGGGTTTTATGTTGTTTATAAGTATTTTCTTGCATTATAATTTTGGCCTTGGGCTATTTCTTTCTAACCCATACTGGGGAGAGGAGGAGGGAAGAAAGAAAGAAAGAGATTGGGAACCTGCACCTTTGCAGGGCATGAATGCTCCTGTCACTAGAGACTTAATTGAATGTGATTCATCCCTATTGAATCAGTAATGTTCAGATAGTTCTAAAGTCCTCATTGTTTGTCCTAGAAAGGAAATTAATGGAATTATTGATAAATTTATATCAATATTCACCTTTTTAATTGGAGATATGAACATCTGAGATCTGCTAGGCAGGACTGATATTCCTGGATTATCTCACTCCAAGTTTAATGCTGTCTAATTTTTTTCTTTTCTTTGAGTTTTATGGGTTTGCTTTTCTATGGAATGACTATTTCTGGGCTCCTGTATTTAAAAATCAAGAAACCAGAACTGCCAAGATCTTACAAGGTAAAGTAATAACATAAAACCTCAAATATTTTCCTGTATTGTGCAAATGACAAAGAGAACATTTAGAGAAAAGAGTGAGCACTGCTGCCTTACAGATATAATGTGGTTGTCCTTCCTTTTCAAGTTTTGTGTCAGCAAAGTCAACAGGGGGTGAGATAGTGTGAACATACAGGCATAAGTCAGGGTTCAATTCCCTATCTTGATAAGCTAATAATGCCCTGCCTTCTCACTATGAAAATATATCTACCATATCCTCGTTTTTTTTTTTCCTAAAAGATTTATGTGGTAAAGGAAGGGTGATTCTGATCAAGGTTGTAATCACCTGCTTATGCTTGCAGACTTTGTGCAAACTCCTTGGAGGCTAGCTTAGGTGTGAGAACCATGCAGAGGAAAAAACAACTTAGGTAGAGGGCCCCAAGTTCTTTGATATGATATGGGGACAGGTTTGCTCCCCACAAAACATGAAAGGAAGGAAATCAGGGGTCACATGTTCCTCCCGTGATGCCATGAGTGAGCTGATCTGCAGTGCTTCCTCAGTGACTGAGGATTATTAATCAATGCACAAGACACCCTCCTTTGAGGAATTGAAGTTTAAATGCTTTCTGACCAGGCTTACAGAAATTGCCTCTGAGATTGCCTGTCCACCTGTCTGTCAATACATGGATAACACTTTCTGTGCAAGAGTGCTAAGGTACAGTTGATTTGAATACAGTTGCTCTGTATCTTGTCTACAGCTTGGCTTTTAGATGTAAGGTAGTAGGGAGAGCAAGAACAGACCTGGCACTAAACCCAGTAGTTTGCATCTTCAGGTCTAGGAGGGCAGGAAAGACCAGGAGTTAAGGTGTGATATGATGGTGTAGTTCTTGCAGGGATGTTCAGCCTTGGAGTGGGGGTAGCTGAGAAACAGGACATCTGGATTAATTGGCATTTCTAGGTAATAACTCAGGTTGCAGAAAGGTTTCATCTACAAAGCCTTCTGCAGCAGTTCCAGAATCGTTCAGACACACAGAGGCCCAGAATTCCATGGCTCCTTATTCTGATGTTTTGCTTTCACAGGTCCCAATTATCATCCCCATAATTGTGCTGATGGCAGCTGTGTACCTGGTGTTAGCTCCTATCATTGATCAACCCCAAATAGAGATCCTCTACATCGTCCTGTTCATTTTCAGTGGCCTCATATTTTATTTCCCACTGGTTCACTTTAAGTGCCACCCTCGCTTCCTACAGAGAGTCACTTTACACCTCCAGTTGTTGCTGGAAGTTGCTCCAACTACCAGGGATGCAAACTGAGATAACATCCTCCCTTCATGTGGCTGCCTGCACGTCATGGTTTGTCCCAGCACCTTGGTTTTCAGGCTCAGAAAATATTCCTCTGTAAAGAGCAATAAGTAGAATGTAAGTGACACTAAGTGTCCAGGTAAGATGGACTACAGCTATGGCTCCTCATGTTTCCCTAAAATTCTGGGGACATATTTTTCTCCTTTCCATTTCTGCCTTGGCATTACATATAGATTCCAAAGGAATAAGTGCTTTTGTATTTTTCATCCCAAAAAGGGCTGTTTCTCAGGATCTTATCTCATATTTCAAGATAAAAGGCAGCAAAAGATAGATAATGAAATATTATTCCTACAGCTGGGTCCCATAGCCATTCCTGGAAATGCCTTCAATTATTTACACCTAGTTCTACCCACTGTGACTGCAGAGCTTCTCAAATCAATAAAGCAAGGACTCACCATGGCCACAAGAAATAAACCCTTTTCCACTCAGGTATTCACTCTGGGAAGATTATGCTTCTTCCAGTTCCAGGTGCACAGTCACAACAGTCCTTTTTCTGCCTCAGAAATCATCCCCTATCTCCCACAGAAAACCCTCTGGCATGAGGCAAGCAGTGCTTTAAACCTCTGTCAGTTTACTCAGTTGAGAATGCACTTGTCATTCTGGGATCCATCCATTCATGATGAGGACACAACCAGCATCACTCAAGCACCAACATTCACCCATGCACTTCTTGTGATCCCCCTGAAGACAAATAACATTTTGTGACAAAGTGAGGAAAAAAAACAACCAAAAAACACAAGAGCATATGTGTCAGCAAGATGCTCTGACTAGGAATTAAAGAAACCACAAACTGGGCTACATTAGGAGAACTGTGGCCATCAGAGCAAGGAAACAGTCTGTCTCTTTGCAACTCAACACCTGGAATCATGCATGCAGTGTTGGGCCCTGCTGTCCAAGGTGGAGTTGTAAAGATCACCTGGGCCCTGCTTTGTGATGGCAACTCAGAGCAATGGTCACAAGCTGTGGCTTGAGATGTTCAGGCTGGTCTTAGAGGAAATGTGCCCCATGAGGGCAGTGCAGCCTTGGAGTAGTGTGCAAAAAAGTCACCATCTCAGTCACTCTTACATCAAGATCTCAGTTCTTTTACATTTTCTACCACAGCTATCTCCACAAATTTCTATGATTCTAAAGGCACAACACAAAAGTTACAGGCTGTGCTCTCACCTACCACCTAACACATTGAAATCACAGTTGTTTCCCATTATCCTGAGGCACAACTGGGCTTTTTTTGTGCTCTAGGGGAAAGAGAGGTATTATAAGCTGTTTTCTTCACATTTATCCAAATGGTTCCAGGATGATACTTGTCCTGTCATAGACTAAAAAAGCCTAGGAGTTAGTCCCTAAAATGTTTTGTCAAAGTACTGAAAGTTAACTTTCTGTCAGCATTCTTCTATAGAACCTGCTACAATCCTGCTACCTTTTACCTAACCTGCTAGGATCCTAGAACATAGGTCACTTGATCCTCCAGGCCTCTTCCAGCCCATCTCAAGCTGTGTATCTGATTACAGTCTCATTCTGCAATGTCACCCCTCCTGTTCCCCTGAGTGGTGATACCAGCAGCAACAGGGATGCACCAACAGTCAGTTTTTCCAAGTGTTAGGTATGATAATGATAGGCCAGATGCTACTTATCCAAATCCTTAGCTTAAATGGTGTTTAGGAAGATTTCCTTTCACTCATTTTTACTGGAGTTACCAACAAAGGCCAATGAGGGAACAATTTTTCCTCCTGAATCCCTTGACAACATAAAATTCTTGAGATGCCTCTCTTAAAGGAGAGGATGTTCTTAAAAGGACTGATAAGATTAGGAGGTCTAGGTTACCTTCCTCCCACTGAAGAGCCCCAGGCTCTTCATCTGATGTCAGGGAAACCTCTTAAAGGAGCTGCATCTCACCTGCTTACTTAAAAATTAGAATAATAAAATTTCTCTTATTATAATTTCCTGGAAACAAACTTTTTCCTACCTATTTATGAAGCCTATCATATGGGGCTGTGCTCTAACAAAGAACATGTAAAGGCTTAGCACTTTGAATAAATAGCCTTTATATGTTATTGGTTTGTGTATGGATATAGGGGAGATGGAAAGCTGTAATTATTGTACTTTGCACCAATCTCATTTTCTATAGATATCATTATAATAAGATGTTCTTTCTTATTTATGTTGCCTAGGATTTGCAGGTGTTTATAATGCCAAAACAAGATGCTGAAAGCTCAGAGAATTGCAAGATAATTACAATAAAATGGGCATTACAATGAAGTGAGTTAATGTGTCTGTTTCTGTTTTTCATCCAAGAAAAACAATTCCATAGAAATTTTACTGCATGATCATAAACAATCAGCATCAGGCTTATCTCTCCTTGGTCAGAAGGTTTAACAACATGCGTGGGTGTTTATATATGCGTACACTCATTTTTCAAAATGACTGCTTATCTATTCAACCCCAGGATATGTAAATTGCAATCTCTTTTTCCTTCATGAGACATTTACAATAGAAGTGCCAGGAAGAGGCAACACGACCTTACCATTCATTCCTGCAGCACAGTGACAATGTGACAATGAGCTCTGTACCTGCAGCTTGTACAGGTCATACAACACCTTATTGGTCCTGTCTGTTTCCAAAGCTCCAGATCCCTGTGATCTTTAGATCCTTTCTTCACAGGTTCAGAGGAAAAATGGAATATCAGCACAGACCTCAAGATAATTGTAAGATCTCTACTTCACCTCAAAACCCTGAGTATAATTGAGCCCCATCCTTCAGCTGGCAACCTGAAACAACCAGTTGGGAGTTTTACCTTGGTGCACAAAGCTGAATGTAGTCTGGGCTTTTTCCTGACTTCCTCAGAAGCATCAGAGATGGACTACACTTGAGGACAGTAAAGGACAGTCCAATGTGTGAGAGAGCACAGAAAATCCTCCTTTGGTGATTTTCTAGGCAGGCATGCTCATATGCCCAAGTTCAAGTGATTGCCATAATTTGTGGTTGAGGACAAATTTCAAGTTGGGTGGGACAGAGTGGAGTTCACGATGACTTTAATTTTCTCTGTTCGAGAAACACAGTTCACCCACTTTGACTGGATTTATCTGAACAGTTCTCAGCCAGTGCAGGGGGTTTGGTGTTTAGTCTTCCCTGCTCTCTGCTGGGACATAGGGATAAAAAAGACCTCACTGTACTCTCTCAGCAGTGTTAACTTGCTCTCCAGGTCATCACACTTAGGGGATCTTCTCTCTTCAGAGATGAAATAAATACAGTCAGCTCTAGGAATCACAGACCATTCCAAAGTGGGTTGGAACTGACCTCTGGAGGTCTCTTGTCCAATTTCCTTCTTGAAGCAGGACTTCTTAGTACATGTAAAGTAGATTACCTGTGCCTCTGTCTCTTCATGTTTTGGAAAATACTGAGGATGGAGAGCCCACTATCTCTGTACCACTCTCTGGATAAAAAAAATTTGCTGAAGTTCAATATGAACATCTCCAGCTGCAGCTTGTGGCTGTTGCCCTTCCCTGCATCATCTTCTACTGCCAAAGTGGTTCATATCATCCTTTTTGTAACTCTCTTTTATGGAGCTGTATGTTACTGTTGTGTTGCCTCTTTCTTTTTGCCAGACTCAAAAAGCCTAACTCAAGAAGCTTCTTCACACAGGCAAAGTGCTCTGGACCTATCTTGGGAGCTTTTTGCTGAACTCTCCCCAGTTCCTTTGCTTTCCTTTTGAACTGGGAAGGGGTCAGAAAATTGAATGCAACATTCCAAGTGTTCCCTCATAAGTGTCAAGTCTACAGAGACACTGACATCCCTTGGTCTGCTGAGGTACCTTTCCTAATGCAGGCCACTGTGTGCAACCCTTCCAGTCAGTCACTTCTGAGAGCTTCAGCTGGCTTAGTTGCAGGCAATGGAAAACCCTTACTTTGTACAGTTGGTGCTCTTCTTAGAAACTTTGTCTAGGCTGTGATAAATCCAGCATCAGGATGACTCAGTCTAGCAGTGCAGGGGGATCTGCTCTTGCACTTTACCATTTATTGGTTACTTAGCTGGATACTGTCATTCCTTGTGTATGTGACTCATTCCTCATGAAGGAGTGCTTTTGCTAAAAAAGGATGCACACCCATGGTCATACAATAAATGGGTGGTCTTAAGTTTGTGAACTAGCAGTGAGATTAATGGCTAGTGAAATAGCCCATCTGTTACAAGAATCAAGCTACCATGTCATGTTTGTCCTCAGAGACAGTGAATCCTGTGGCTTGAGTGTCTGGCAGATAAATGATCATCTTTTCCTTCTAAAGTTTGGTTGTCAGTTGTTATTGTTTAATTTCATGGACTATGCCCCAGTCTCCGTGCAGTGACATGCAAGGCAACAGGGGAGCTGAGAACAGGGAAAATGAGAAGTAGCTTGGAAGAGAATTACTGTACATACAAGTCTTGGCTTGTCTGTCTGAATTACCTGTGTAAAATCCAGACATGGACAACACCCAAACAGCCAAGACATGCCCAGAATTTTTGCAATTAGTATTTTTTTTTATTTTTTTTTTTTTGCTAAGCAGTAATTGATGTCCTTTCTGTTTGTACATTCTGGGCCTGTTCTTCAGCTCACAATCTGTTTTCCCACAGTATAACTGTGTCATTAACAAAGTAGAGCAACGGTTCAGCCTTTATTCATTGCTCAGTCTGTGGTTGCCAAACATCATCAGCAGGTCATGATTCCTTTGAAGAGATGGCACCAGACTGCACACAGATTTCCAGCAGAAGGATCACCACGAGTTCCTGAATTAGGAATCCAGGGCTGTCCCCAGGATCTCTCAGGGTATTGGATCTGCTGTCCTCCTGCCTTTGCTGTGGCCTTACTCCAGGGCTCTGAGTGCTCAGTTTTCCACTCACATCCCACCCTGTTTAAAATTGGGTTAATGACACTTCAGCCTGCCTGAGCTGTTATGAACCTTAGTTCATTCATATTTTTAAATAAAAGGAGATAATCTCATCTCACTGAAGAGGAAGCAAGAGGATCATGATGCCGAAAGTTTTCTTTCTTCCTAGGCCAAGCAGTCCCTCTTACCTATACTTTTACAATCTATATTAAGCGTGCAGAGGCTGCAGAAAACGTGGAGGGTTTCATTCTGGCTGAAGAGCCACTCTGGGAAGTTGCACCAGCTGAGCCACCCCTTTGGTGTCCCTGGATGGCTCCCAGTCCACTGGGGCCATGTGTGCACTCTGCAGGCAGGAGCCATGCCTCATGCACAGCAACAACAGAGGAGCATGGATGTATTTGAGCACACCCAGGTGATGCTGCAAACTATCCCAAGTATCAGGATCCCCAAAACCTGCAGAGACCTGCACCCCTTCAAACAAGACAAAAAGCTTGGACCAGATCCTGCTGCAGGTTCCTACCAGGATTCTCATGTACCAGGCACAAGCATGACTATGGGTAAAGAAGCATAGGGTGACTTTTCATCCTCTTGGAGCAGCCTGGACTCCATTCCACTGTGGAAGCAAAAATGGACCTTAAAAATCTCCTGTAGTCTTCATCAGCTTCCCAAAGGGTCCTCTCACCCTGGGTCCCCTAGACCAAGCTTTCCTGCTCCTCCTGCTCTGAGGGCTGTGCTGCCAACCTGCCCTGAAAACCCCTGCCTGTTCTCCCACTCTCATGTAGTTTACTTTGCAAAAATAGCATTCAGATTTACAATGCAAAATATCTCTGAGACAGCACAAAACTACTTTGCTCAGGAGTCTTGAATATGGGCAAAGGACTGGAACTGGGGGATTTGGAATAGACCTTGGCACAGATGGGAATGATGGGGAAGGCATTGCACAGCTGTGGGCTGAAACCTCAGCTTAACGTTGGCCTCCTGAAAATCACAGAATCATTTAGGCAGGAAAAGACCTCTAAGATCATTGAATCCAGCCCTTAACCCAGCATGGCCAAGCCACCACTAAACCAGGTCCCTGAGCATCACATCTACACTTCAAAAAAAATCCCTCCAGGGATGGTGATTCCACCATATCCCTGGGCTATCTGTTTCAATGCTTGTTAATCCTTTCAGTGATGAAATATTTCCTAATATCTGATCTAAACCTTCCTGGAACTACTTGAGGCCATTTCCTTTTGTCCTTATTACTTGAAAGAAGAGACTCACACCTCGTTACAACTCCTCTCAGGTAATTGCAGAGAGCAGTAAGGTCTCCCCTAAGCTCAGACTTTGCCCAAGGCAGGTGAGAGGGTCCTGGGAGCTGAGGGGCAGGGAGGTGACATCTCAGCAGACTGTGGGCTGGCAGGTGGCAGTGGCAGCGAGGTGATGAAGAGCTCAGCAGCATCAGCCTCCTCCCCCCTCTGCAGCTGGGCAGGACAAAGAGCTGAGACCAAGGAATGGGAGCTGTTTCACTGCACTGCAATGGACAAGTGCATGCAGCCCCTGCCCATCCAGAGCTTCCTCCTCTGATGACAGAAAAGCTCATTTTGGGGCAGGAGAGTGAGATCAAACAACTCTGGTCATAGTCAGACAGATGCCAGCTCTGGAGGAAGGGAGAGGGCAGTCCTGGGGCTGGAAGTGAAATGATAAAAGGGAACAAGTCCTGCTCTGTGCAGCAGTGGCCTCCTTGTTCCTGTGTCCATCTGTCCCTGTGTCTGTAGCCCAGGTACAGCACCCATCCAGAGCCACCTGCTGAACAGCACTGGGGACAATTCTCTTGGGCTGCAGCAACTGCTCTGGGACAGGGGATTCTCCCAAGGGCCATGGCTTTTTTCCTTGAAGCAGTAGTGGTTAGAAAGGAAGGCAGATTTTTGGCTGAAATCAAGATGAGTCCTTGTGAAGTCAGGCAAATACATGAAAACTGAATTATTCATCACTGTATTCAAAACGTATCCATCACCCTGCCATTTTGGAAATCCAGATGAAATGCTTTTGTGCTGGAGTTGGATACCCCTAGAGGTACTTTTGTAGTGCATTTTAAAAACTTGACTCTTTGTCTTGTCTTGAGATCAAAGCTGGTTGGGAAGCAGGAGCTGCCTCCCAGAGCAGGCAGGACCTTGCCCTGCTGAGCTCAGGGCTTGCTGGAAACCCACAGAGTAAAACTCAAGGCTCAAGTTATGTAACTGAGCACAAAGTGAATCTGACTTTTTCATTATCCAAGGTGACTGCAAACAGATAAACACGGGGGTAATGGGGAAATGTTAATTACATATATTTTTTCTGCAGATGGAGTTTGGGTGGAAGAATGTTATAATTTATTAATGATGTGTTGGTCCCTTACACAAGCTGTAGCTATGAGTTAGGACCTGCATTTTGCTGTACATACTCAGAAGCCCCCTCGAAAATGAAACCATTTGCCAGGAACCATCTCAGCATAACTGCTATACAATGCCTGAACTGTGCAGAAGAAACACATTCATGTTTTCAGTAGATGCAGTTTACACCTTGGAACCCCCATTACTCTGCAGTTCAATGGGCTTTGCAAAGTGTGACCCATGGAAATGCTCTGTGGGATAGTGCTCCCTCCAGGAGGGTTTTCTCAGAAGAGCTGGGACTGGCAGACAAACTCAGCTTTCCTTTTCCAGCATTCCCTCAGGTAGGACAGCAGGGGAGCACATCCCTCCTGGGGCAGAAGAAAAACAGAGCTACCAGTCCCCCAGCTGGGCTTGTCCACAAGGATGTATCTCCTTCCCCTGCATCCCCTGTTGGGAATACCTGGAGGCATGCTCACAACGTGTCAGCAGCCACAGAGATGTTTTCTATGGCTTTAAGCAGAAATGGAGGTTTCAAGCCTGTATCATAAATCTTGCAAAGGAAAGAACCCATGTAAAGCACTATACCTACTCTAGCATGTAAGAGGTTATAGAAAATAAAGTTCAGAAGGGCTAGAACTTTGGCTGATGGCTCTGACAATGTCCTAGGCAATGTAGTCAGTCGTGAATTAATTAGCAATAGCTAATTAATTCCTAAAAGCACTTTGAATATTAGCAAGTTGCTTCAACAATTATCTGTTACTACTCAGAGAGGCAATTTCTCTAGCATTATTTTAGGTTCCATTACCTGGCTTTTCTCAAGCCAATGTCCTGGGATCCATGTTGCCCCTGAAATACTGACCATCCTTTCCAAGGGAGGATCCACACTGTCCAGAACACTATCTTAGCTTTTTCTGGGGGTGGCTTTGGCTTAGATTGGCTGGGGGTGTAAGGGAGGAACAGGCACAGCCTGTTATAATCAGCCTGATATAATACCTACACCATTAAGCACAAAGCCTTAAAATCACCCCCACCCCACTGTTGCAGAAGTGCCATATTGAGAGCAGATGTGGCCAAACTCACTTCCTGCTGAGATTCTCCCAAAGCCCAGAGCAAGACACATAGGTCTCTTTGAACTCCTTCCCCCAAGTGAATTTCACCTGTGGTCACTCCCAGACTTTAGTCTATGAAAACACACCCAGATCCAGCTCTTGTCTCTCACGGGCTGGGTGGGTCACAGGGAGCTTTCAACCAGTATGATGCATCTCCAGAGACAATGGACAACAAATAGGATCCAGATGTGTCCTCCAGCACAAGGCCTTGCTTTTGGAAGGAATTTCCCCAGATCTTTCCCCTGATTTTGCTCTCAGGGTTTCTGATAATGTAGAGACATCTGGCTTCCCTCCAGCTGCCAGTCATCAGCATTGGCTTCCCAGGGGTGAAGACATGGTCAAAATTTTGCCTGCACCTTTCCATTGCCACAGTCTGCTGCCTGTCCATCCCCTACACCCAGGGAGTGGAGCACCCTGAGCTGCCCTGAACACCCCACACCACTTCAGGAAGCCAACCACATCCTGGGATGCATCCCAAGCTGCATGGACAGCAGGCCTGGGGAGAGGATTCTGCCCCTTTGCTCCGCTTTGATGAGACCTCACCCACAGTCCTGCATCCAGCTCTGGGGTGTCCAGCACAGGAAGGCCATCAGCCTGTTGGAGGCAGGCCAGAAAAGGCCACAGAAATAATCAGAAGGCTCAAACACCTCTCCAGGCTGAGAGAGTTGAGGTTATTCAGCCTAGAGAAGAGAAGGTTCCAGGGAGACCTTCTAGCAACCTCCAGTACCAGGGTGCTGGAACATGAGGACTTAGTGGAGGGGCTTATTGCAATGGAATGAGAAGCAATGGTTTTAAACTGAAAGAGGATCAATTCAGCTATAAGGAGGAAAGTTTTTACAATAAGATGTTGAGAAACACTGTCACGGGTTTTCCAGAGAGGTGGTGAGTGCCCTTTCCCTGGAAGCATTCATGGTCAAGCTGAACAGCAATAGTTGCTCTGGGCAACCTGATCTAGTTGCAGGTGTCCCTGCTCGTGGCAGTAGGGTTGGACTAGATGGCTTTTAAAGGTTCCTTCCAGTCCAAACTGCTCTGATTCTGATTCTGATTCTGATTCTGATTCTGATTCTGATTCTGATTCTGATTCTGATTCTGATTCTGATTCTTCCTTGGGAGTGCACAGCACACAGCCTGCATTTTGTGAAGGAAACAGGGCACTGAGTCCTGCTGTATTGACATGAAATGAAGCTTAAAGCTCACAGAGAGCAGACAGTGGAACCAAGAATGGAGCCTGGGCTCCTTAAGGCCTCCCTGCACCAGAAGTGATGATGAAACATTTATTGATTGTAATGAAGCATTGCTGCACTGAGAGAGCTAAGGCAGGACTCCATATGGCTCAATGTTTCAAATCCTTTGCCTCTATATTTTTTCCAGCTACAAAAATGTTTGTACTTTTTCTCGCAGGCAGACATTTGGCAGCAGAGTTAAGTGAACTCTAAGGGCTGTTATAACTTAGACCCATCTTTGGGAGCCCAGTGATGCATGAGAAAGAGCTCTGTCTTTACAAACTCCTAAAAGCACAAATGTCTACTGCATATGCTTTTCCATTGAGACTTACAGACAACTTTCAGCAGGATCACGGGTTAGGCTGTGGGCAGCCTAACATCAGTGCTGTGTCATCTTGTCTGTTTATTTGGTGAATTCTGATTTTCATAATGAATGCAGTAGAGAAATTCAACAGAGAATTCACTTGGGGAAAGGAAATATGTCTGGGACTCTGAGGTTGAGGAATTTAAAACAAACTCTCTTTCAATGAAAGCAATCCATTAAGAGGCTCTTGATTATCTATTTGAATATTTCAATTTAAAATGCTAGTAAAAAAAAGTAAATAAAATATGCTTCAATTCTGCAAATTAAATTTATCCTCAGTTAAAGTCCATGGAGAGATACCCCCAGGGTGAATTTTCCCTACATCTCATTTCTGCCCTAGGGTGTTTTCATAGCAGTCTGAGTCATCCAAAGCTCCCAAGCTGAATTAATTTCTGAATCTCATAGCTGGTATCTCACAGCCAAACCACGTCAGTGATTCAGAAAAGCGCTGATTAATGCGGAGGGGGAGGCAGTGGGGCACAGCTGTTTGCCCCTGCCCCTCTGCTCCTGCCCACCTCCCCAGCCTGCTGGACCCAGCCTGGCTCTCTGCAGCACCCACACCATGCTGGCACGGGGGGAATGCAGACACTGGGAGGCTGGAGGGGAAGCCACAGCAGTGGTGTGAGGGTCCAGGGGCAGCAGCCAGGACTGTTGCTGCAGCAGTGCCACTGTGAGCCTGGCCAGTGCCCCTTTGCTCATGCTACAGATTGTCATCAGCTTCATCCTTTCCTGGAGCTCTCCAGCCTCTCCAGCCTGTCCTGGCCCTGCACAGAAGGTTCTCACACAGCTTGTTTATCCTGTCTGCTGGAGCAGCACTGAGCCGGGGAAGAGGAGGAAGAAGGAAGAGGAGGAGGAGAAGGAGACCTTCCTCACAGGTGGGGCACTCACACCAGAGCCTCACATGGTGACAAGTGACAGTCCATGGCCAGCAAGCTCTGCCACGAGATTTCTCCATCCTCTCCATGTTGATGAGGTGCTGAGGAGCTGCACACACCAGCAGTGATGCCTCAGGCATCTGGGATTTTCAGCATTTTTGACTCCTCTGTTTTTCCTGTGAACATTCAGCCAGTTTTGAGCACCAGGCAGAGGCACTGCCCCCAGACATGGAATAGAAATACTGAGTAGAAATGACAGTCCTCCATGAACTCTGCACTCCCAGTTCCCAGATCATCCTATAGCTTCAGCTGGGCTTGTTTCAAATGCAGTGAGAGGTGCAAACCCAGCTGTGCCAGGGCTCTGAGAGGGTCAGTGGCTGGGCCCCCAGGCAGGGTGGCTCTCTGCTGCAGTTTGGTAGATGGGCAGATGGTGCCATCAGAATGATTAAAAGCACCAAAGCCAGTTTGCCAAGAGCCTATTGATTTTCCAGAAGGGTGACAAATCTTCTCCTTATGTACCAACACTGAGACTGAAGTAATCTGCTTACAGCAGGAGGGGAGTCAGCTTTCAGCATGATTTAGGGAGGGCTGGGTTGCATCCAGACACACACCAATATGCTCTTTCCTGAGTGCTCTTACACATTGCCTAGTAATTAATTAGAGATAAATAACATTTATGTTTAACGCTAATTTGTAGCTGAGATAGGGCAGCAGAGTAAATGCCAAGACCAGATCCTACACTGGGTTGATGGCTTCCAATGAGTTAAAATGAGTGAAGATTGTCCCAGGGCTCTTTCTTTCCCCAGGGGTCTTGGTGGATGACCACATAGGGAAGCCACTGTAGTAATCACAATGCATTAATGTCTTTTCTTGACAGACTGAGAAGCTGGGGACATCTAAGGAGTTTATCAGATGTGAAGATTAACCATGGTCTTAGAGCAACTGGGTTGTGGCCAGACATAAGCAAGGGACATCAAGAAACATTGTCACCATCAGGAGCGCCTCCCTCTCCTCTGGGTTGGTACAGAGCCTCATGCTTGGCACTGTATAAACACAAAACAAAAAGGCAGTGATGAGTTTGCAATCTCATCTCTTGATCCATATGGCAATCATCACTGAATTGTGTCAAAAATGACCGATAAGTGTTACCATGAGGCTTTTCCATGTCTGTCTAATTATAACGGGAATCCATGTCTGGGTCATAGTGGAAGAAAATAACAAGCTTGTTTTTGTGATGTTGGATCATGCTCATTCCCAATTCCTCACCTTTTCCTCTGTGGTCCCTGTGTGAAGCTGAAGTGTTGGTTTAGTGAGGAGGACCATGGTGATACCCTGACAACCATGGCAGGGGCTGATGAAGTCCTGTGGGTCTTGATCTCCAGTTGTTGGGAAAAAAGCCCGTGTGCTCTTTCCAATGAGACTGGGATGAAGAGAAGAAAAAGTCTGAGCTGCCTCCCTCATATTTTCAGAGCATCATCATCTGTTGGCAATTTACTGCTGATGCAGTGTGTACCAGGTTTACAGCAGGTCACTGCAAATGTACCTGGGCCCATGAATTGTTTTTAAAAGCAAAGCAATGCTTAAGTGCAACATTAATTTAAATTTATCTTCCTGAAGAAAACTGGTGGACAGGGAGCCTTCCAAAAGATGTATTTTTATTATCTCTCTCTTCTACCTTTTGGCTGTTGATAAATATTTATTTAAGCTTTAACCTGCCAAAGGCTTTAAGCACAGCTACATTTCATTTCCCTCCAGGGTAGGTGTTGGCAGGCAGCTGTCCATGATGGGCAGAGTCTGTAGCACACCCAAAAGTGTCTTCCCATGGTGGCTGGGGAGTATGAGTAAAGCCTGGGCACAGGAACACGTGGGTCAGAGGCGGTGGGGGACCCCCAGAAACCCCCAACAGGGGACATGAGCCAAGGTACAGCCACTCCCAGGGCTGCCCTGGGGAGTCAGCCTGGGGCACCTGAGCTGAAGGGAAAGGCTGTGTGGACTGAGGGGCAAGGGGCAGGACTCAGAATGGGACAGAGAGGAGGAGCATCTTGGAATTGCATAAGACTTAATATGGGATCTTTAGAGGAGGAACAATGCAGGAGGCAAAGGAGGGATCTTGGTCATTTGTAAAGGAATAAGGGTGGAAAAACACAAAGATAAGGGGATAAAAGAGGCCTTTGGCATGTCAGGGGTGGCTGGTTGCTTTGCCTGGTTGGCCATGCCCTGCACCTGGTCAGAAGGGCTTGGCTTCCCATTGAACTCCAGAGGCTTTTCATGGGTGGGAGACTGCTCAGTGTGCACATGTGTTGGGGGTCTAGGTGAATCACAGGTGAATGTCAAGCTGGAGTAACAGGTGAGTAGGATAAGAGGCTTTAGTAGATAGACATCAAAGCAACCAGAAGCCTGGTCTGGATGCTGGAGGCACCATTGATCTGTGTATTGGCTGCTGGAGGGACCAGGGGGTCCTGGCCAGCTACTGGGGTATTGTGGAGCCTGGAAGTCAATTGAGAGACCTGACTGTGTGTGTGTCTGTGCAAGAGCCAGCTGGAGATGAGAGAATTCAGGGACCAGCTACTGTGTAGACTTGAGTGTCTCAGGATAGTGGCTGGAGGGATCCACATTGTATGATGTCTGTATAAATATATATATATGTGTATATGTATATAAGATATATTAAAAACGTGTATGCATATATGTATCTATATACTATCAATGGGCTTTTGTCATGATCTGCCAGAGGGCAGAGCAGGATGTGGCCCTTGGATCTGGTTGTGTTTGTGTGTGCTGACATTTCTGTGGAACTGATCACATGTGTACCCAGATATGTGCTGAGTGTGTTTGTGCTCGTGTGCCTGCTGTGAGCACACACTGAGCTCCACTGCCAGCTGGCCCTGGGGACCTGCAGCAGCCTTGCCTCTGCTGTGCCTCTGGATTTGTTGGCCTGTGATGGTGACCTGTTCACCTGGGCCTGCAGTCAGCAGGAGCCAAGGATAATCTCTGCCAAGACTATCCTAGTGCCTGAGCAAAAGGGCTAAAAATGCTCCTTTTAATGTCTTCAAGCTTACAAACTCCCTCTCAGTCAAGCTGGATGATGACAGGCAGCTCAATCCCCCATTCCCAGCACCCAGGCATATCCACCTTGCAACACCGCTCGGCTCAGCCACACCTGAGCTGGCAAAGTTGCTCCCAATGGCATCAAACTGCTCAGAAAACAGTCATGGGTGTGATTCATGAACTGAATGTCCACCAATCTGTCCCCCCAACAGGCACAGCCTGAGGGATGTGCTGAGACAAGTCCCCTCCAAAAGCTGTGTCACCCTGACACAGGAGGTAGCTGGCATAAAGCATGTGTTGGGCAACAGAGCAGATTGAAATGTGAACACATCAACAGTGCAGAGGAAGTTTCTGTGATGGACAAGTCCACTGGCAGAGATGAAGCTTTCAAGGCCCTAGGGACACATAGAATTTAGTTTTGGCAAAAACTTGCAGTCTTTCTTCCTTTTCATATGCTACTCTGAGTTGCTGTAGAGGAATACCATGATCCAGCCCTGTATCTCCATCAAAATATAACAACAAATTACAGGCTCTTGTATTACTTTGACATTCTCCAAGTGATTGCAGAGGCACAAGATGATGAATTATTTAAAACAGATGCAGTACATTTCACAAAATGAATTTGATTAAGTGGCAAGACATGAACAAAACTGAGACAAAAGCCTAAGAGAATCTATTTTCATAAAATAGAACATGCTTCCTGTCTGAAGGTAATTTTGAGTAAACAGATGAATTAGTAGGTAGACTGATAGATTGTCTTCTAGGAAGACCTATTTACATAAGAAACTAATACAAAATAGAGAATGGTCTTGCTAAGTAAGACACATTGCCCTCTCTCCGCTGCATCTGCAAAACAGGCAATGAAAAGGAAAGAATACATGGGGCTTTTTTAGTTCAGACTGCTCCTCCTTCCAAAGCCCTGTACTGGGTGCTGTGGGGGGAGGTTTTTCTAAAGCACTGCTGATATATCACTTTGTAGATGTCTCTGAAGCCTACAGGTTCTTCCTACATCTCTGTACAAAACCCATTCTAGATTTTCATGGCTTTTGTGGCTTATCATGGTCTGTAGAGCACTATAGGGTCAGGTCCTTTATGAAAAGGGATCTGGAGAGGGTATTTGAAGACATGAGTGTCCAAAGAGCTTCTCTATTTTTTTCCCAACAAAGTCAGCTTGTCTAGAAACCTTGCCTTGATGACATTCTTATCAAGATGCAGGCTACTACAACACTATTTCATGGAATGCAAGTATCTTTGCAATGGTAATGGAAAATTGCTCTCACATACTGCTTTCTTATTGTTATGTATTGACCTTATTTATTTATTTGTTCTTATTTCTACTGAATAAATAAATAAATTTCTACTGAATAAATTTATTCAGTAGAAAAAAATCACACTGTATAACATCAGTATGTTATACAAATCATACTGTATAACATCATATTCACCTAATACATACCTAATATAGTATGAATTCCCCTGCTGTTTCAATTAGACAGCTGTAGTGATGGGGAACAAATAGTGTTTTTCATCTTAGAAATAGCCCTGTTGAATGATATATGAACTTCATTTAATTTCCATCTTCTGTTCCATCGTACTTCTTTCCTTTGTTTTTTATTTCCCTAATAAATACTCATGTTTAATATTTAAATACACAAAAGTAAAAAAAAAAAAGAAGTCAATAAAACAGTTTCCTCTCCCTCTTTCTTCTCCTTTCCTCCCCAACACTGGCAGCATGACTTAGATTAGAGGAGAGCACTTTGGCTCAAGCTTAGCCTGGGTATTGACTGCTGGCAGTTTGCTTCTGTATGGATTCATTATTATTAATTTTTGTTCCAAGCTTAAAATCATGCATCACTTTCCAAGTATTGGTCTCCTACAGACTTTCTAGCTCTTCAATGGCCAATATCTGAATTCTTCCACAGCTAATGTCTGAGTTCTTCCATAGCTGATGTCTGAGCTCTTCACACGTGTGAGTACAATACCCATGCCAGCAGGTCTGGGTGGGAGCCCAGCATCACCTGGCACGATCCTGGGGACACATTCCTGGGTGGAAAGGTGAACCAGCACCCCTCGAGCTCCATCCTGCCGTGGGGTATTGCTTCTTTCCAGCTACCTGGCAGTGCAGACGTGCACAGCCTCTTCTGTACAGCCACACAGACACAGCCTGAGGTGGAACAGAGAAGCAACCCCAGATAGAGATGCCTTAGGATAATACACTGATTGCTGGGATATATCCCCTTCTTTCTGGATCACAGAACAAGGCTAAAATACAAAACAGGAAACTATCCAGCCTGTATTTCTCTTGGACTCTAGCCAAATCAATTTCTCAGCCATATAATAAACATATTTTGAAAAAGTGCTCTGAAACAGATACAGAGGGAGATCATTGATTTTTTTTGATAGAAGTGGCAGAAAAAGTGAATTTATACAGATTAAGAAAAGAAGATGAAAAACCTCCTCTGAGTTTCTCTTTTCCAGGTGCAGAGGACTATACAGTGGAAACAGAATGTCAATTTTCTATTGTCCATAAAAAAAAAAAAAAAAGGTTAATGTTAAGAAACAGAAACTAAGGTCAGTGTAACAATAGTTTAATTCAGAGATATGTACAATGAGTACTGGGAGTGAAACCAGTTAACCCTATCTTGAACACAACACCCTTCTGGAGGAAAGCACTTGTTTGTTTAGACTGAAAACAGACACCAGACAATATGCTGCCCAGTGTCCTACTAAGCATCACGTAGTGGGAGCTCCGATTCACCCAAATGATCCGAACTTTCCAGGCAGGGGGAGCAGCAAGTGCTGAGAATCTTTGCAAAACTTCCTCTCTGCAGTCCAGTACTCCACATCAAAGGCACCTGAGACACATGTGCTCTTTAACTTATCTGCAGACTAATCCTGCCCACCCACACATGTACATACAGGATGGAAATAACAATTTAAACCTATCAACATAAATACAGCTCTTTGAAAGGCTGCATTGATGCTACTGCCTGAATCAGGAGAGCATTTATACACAGCCCAAGTTGCATGGGCGAGGAGTTTTAAAGTTTGGGTACAACATCAGGTTGCATCGAGGGGATTATTATAGGCAGAGGGGATAAGAAATTGAGGTTAAGAATGGCCCAGGAGACAAAAGAGAAAGAGCACAGAAAACAAGAAGAAGAAAGCTCCAAGAAGTAGATGATTCACAGTTACTTCAGGCAGCAGTTTAAGTTTCTCAGTTTGAAGATGGAAATAACACCTACTTATCACAAGAGATGGGCTGGTAATTCGTGTTGAAAAGCACTCAGAGATTCTTGGAAGAAAGGTACTTTTGGAAATGTCATCCTTGCAGCACTTGTTGTTATGGCACAGTGTTGTTGTGGACTTCGAACTGCTACCAAAAAGTGATAGAAGGAAAGAAATAATCCAATACTGAATACTTGGCCAGCCCCAACATTTCTACGCATGATATCATCATCAGACAAATAATAGTGGGAAGAGTGGGTAAGAAAAAAAATCTTAAGTGTATATTTTGCCAGGTGTCTCACCTGGAAAAGCTCATTTGCAAAGTGTACAGCTCCAGCTGCATAATCAGTTTAGAAATTTGCCTTTGCTCTCATTTTGTTTCCTCCTGGGAAACTTTAACCAGGCTGCCAGAGTGACCACACCAGCATTGAGGCAGTCAGCAAAACAAAGGGACAGACTTCCATGTTGTCCCAGTTCAAGACAGTTACACTCAATTAGTGCTGTACCCTTACTGCAGGATCACAAGGGGTTTACCTTAGAATATTTCTCTGTCCATTTCTTTGTTTCAGCATGTCCCTTCAAACTCTGCAGTCACATTACCTGCCTGCTTCCAGCCTCGTGCCTTTAATTTCAGTTTCTAACACAATTCTTTGGGCTGCCAGGACTCAGTGCTTCTCAGAAGGGAGGAATGGGGAGTTGCATCCAAAATCTTTCCATTTTGGTCCATCTCTGTGCCTCTCTGAGATGTTCTGCTTAGGTTGACAGCATGTCTTAGTCTCTTTCCAGATTGATAATGACTTGCAAAGTTGACAGCATGGTTGCTGGCATTCCCTCTTCTTTATGTCCTTTGCCTGAAAGTGCTAAGGAAAGAGACAAATTTACCATATATTCAGATTATAAGAACAATGAGGTGTAGAAATTGAAGTCTAACCTTTTTCCCTACTTTTAAGACCTTTTTAGGTAGGAATTCTATCACGAACTGGACTATCCTACCCCAGATCCAGGCTGGTTTACCCCACTTTATTCACCCGTGGAGACAGCACAGTCCCCATTGTACTCTATGCTATACATTGCATTCCTGATGCATATATGGAACCAAGCCTGGGCCAGCCCTACAGATAAATCCTAGAGAAAGCCAGACCTGCTCTGCCAGTCAGAAAGCCACTGCTATTAGCACAGCAGACTATTGGATACCTGTGTGGTGACACCTTTCCCTAAGGACATTCTTCAAGGAAGTGTGTGGAAGGAAACTTTGTCAGCTCATCTGTTTGCCACTGAGTCTTGTCACCAGGAACGTGGGATTAGATTCACTAAAACACACGTTCTTGTGCTTGTCCCAGTAGTGCTGGTTTAGGTTTCTGCCCAAGTCTCTGTGTAACTCCCTTGATCAAAAAACCTCCATGGAGAATGGTAGCTTGGTTGTTCCATTTCTCAAGACTCGTTTCACATCTCAAATCTAGAACTGTTGTCTTCAGCCTGTATTAGAGGTGGAGAAAGAAATAAATCCAGCTTTCAAGTGTGATGCTTTGCAGATAAGGGATGTTTTCCTCCTATAACACATAAGCAGCCTTGATAGCACAAACACAACAGCAAAAAAGATAACTGCTTACCTTTCCACATGATGAAATCCAGCCACAAAATAATGTTCACTTCTCACAAAATTTGGCAGTGCCTGTAGTGTTTTTTTTCTCCTCCTTTCCTCATGTAATGCACTTGGTTAATGATCTCCAGGCCTTTATCATCACCATCTTTTGTCTTGGCAGAATAGCCCAGGTAAGTATATGCCCCAATGCCTGAGCTTTTCCTTCTGCAGTTTTAATTGTCTCATTGCCTGGAGTAGTTTCTTCTTAATACCTTAATTCTATCTTGGCAGCCACTGGAATAATAGGTACTGTGAGGCAGAACACTTTGATTTCTGGTACCCAAAAATCAAGACTGCTTTGCTGTCCACCCAGAAGCACACTAAAACAGCATCTGTAGATGTCTAAATCCTCGTGGAACACTGAGTGGAGATCTCAGTAAGCGACTTCGTCCTTCCCTGACACATCCAAGGGAATGAGTTTCACCTCTTCCCCATCTGTCTCTGTGTCAGTGGTGTCAGCATTGGCTCATAGGACTTGGGGAGGTGTTCATGGCACAGAGCAAAGATCAGGCATATTTTAGATCACAGAGGTGATCTCCAGCTACAGCTTTCTCCTAAAAGCAGTCATTCCTTGAAAATCAAGATGAAGTACAAAATGACATATTCCCAGGATGTGGGGCTTTTTTAAAGCTTTTGTGAAGGGTAGAATGAGGAGAGAAATTTCATTAGTTTGGAATTTCCCTAATCTCCTTTTTTCTCTCTATACTCCTGTCTTACCTTTCTTCCCTATTTTTTTCTCTCTTTTAATTTCTCTGATATCAGAATCTTCTGCAGTTGTGACTACCTTGTTCTTGCCTAATATTATAAATCAAAAAATTAAGGTATAAGCCAAATCTGGATGTAACCAAGACTTCTGCAGTATCTTATATTTCTGTTTTATCATCTCAGATATTATTTATGGTCAGTGTCCAGTCCATAATAGATTTAATCTTTTTAGATTGAATGACTTAATTTTGTGAGTGAGATGGAATGTAAAACACTGTAGCAAACAATTTTCCAAATTTTTGTTTTTTATTGTTTTGTTTTATTGTTTTGTTTTACTGAGATTTTTCCTGCCATTTTTCCTGTTAGTGGAATTCTACAATGGCAATAGCTCTTCTGTGTGCACCCATGCTGCTTTTGCTCATAGATACTACGTGGGAATTAAGAAAGTGTTCTCAGTCTTCATAGACTCATGGTTAATTTACATGAAATGAAGTTTGTTAGACTTACAGGATAGTAATTTCCACCATCAACCCCCTTCTCTTAGATAATTTTCTTCCAGTATTGTTGCTGCCTCAGCTTCCTCAGGTCACTGTTGGATACCTGTGTGGTTTCCCTGCAGAGAGAATTGACCACCACACTTCAAAAACCACCATGAAGACCACAGTAATTAATACTGTTAATTAATTAATAGGTTAATGTATTTTAATATAGCAAATCAATCTACATGGAGAACCATATGACATCATTGTTTTTTTTAAGAAATCTACTTTACTGGCAATAAAGTGGAAATTACACAAATCATTAACAAATCACAACATGTTTACTCCTGAAGTTTCCTTGTTCCTATTGCGAAAGACTCGTCCTGTTTGAGCACTTCAGAACTGAGTGTGCCAAACTCCCTGGTGGAATGTGGGCTGACAGTGCTGGAGTGTGAAACAGGAACAGGCCTACCAGAGAGACCCTCCAAACATCACTTTTCAGATCTGCTGAGGCATCACAAATAAATGAATTGCAGAATGAAAGAATGGATGAGGTGAGGAGGGGTTATCTACTCCACCCTGCCCTGCTCAGAGCAGGATCAATACAGCAGGTTGCTCAGGACTGTGCCCAGTTGGGTTTTGACCTGAGGATGGAGACTCCACAGCCTCTGTGGGCAGCCTTTTCCAGAGTCTGACCATCCTCAAGGTAGCAGAACGAAGTACATCCACTGGAGAGTCTAAAGATAAAGAACTTCCACTGTTAAGGAACGATCTTGAACTCCAGATAGAGAGACTGAATTCCCTGTTATCTTGTTGGCATTGGACAGGCAATTTTTACTCTGTCTCAATTTTCCTGATAGACAAAGTCTGCAATGTGTCTGCAGTCAGTAAAAACTGAGAACAAAGGGAACCAGAGGATGACAAGTTTGGTCTCTCTGCAGAGAGAACTGTTTCCAAAAGCATTATTGGTGATGTAGATATGTAACATGATTAGTATCTGTAATATCTGTAGCATCTGTTATGTGGTCAGCTCATTTATTCATACAGCTACAGAAGGGTTCTTCAACTGAGATGAGGGGTTGTAGGTCTAAAAATTCTAGCCTAAGGATAAGGAACTTGTTTTTGTTTAATTTGTACTCAGCTGAAGACAAAAGGTCACTTTAATTTACTGTAGTGGTATAATTTTACTCTGCCAACCCATATTTCCTGAGTCCTATTAAAGTATGAATTTTATAGTCTTGCTATAATAACTGGGAAAAATTAAAATCAACAGCTTCTGACTGACCTCTCTTATTCCCTGGAAGAGCAATGCCAGTGGATCCCACACAGCTCTTCAGTCATGAAAGCATTTTTCTTTTGGGATGGTGTGCTTTCATGTGCACTGTTCTTAGCATAAACATCTGTATGAAAATACACAGGTCACTTCACCTTCTCCTGCTGTGCCCTGGCATTCCAGTTTCTGGGTAGATCAGTCTGGCTTGCTGAGGGCACTGATCCCAAGGGGCTCTGAAAGTTAAACTCTGCTTTCCTCCAGGTATGCTGGAAAGCAATGGACCCGTGGTGACACACAGCAAGTGGTTCCTAAATGTGCCAGAAACTCTTATCTTAGAGAGACAGATACTCACCATTTCTGCCCGCTCTCTCACATGTCCTCAGAGCTTTTCCACTCTAGCCTGTGAACTGCTCATATTTCACCGCCTCTTGCCCTCCTCACTTTGCAGAGAAGCTTTGCCTGCATGAGGACTGCAGGATGCCTGATGCTGGTGTTACAAGCCAGCATTCAGGACTCTGTGTGCCTTTAGAGGACACATGGCTCCCTCAGCATGTTGTGCCACAGCAGGCAATGTACTTACTTGCCTACTTATTGACAAAAAGGAGAAAGATTGCCTTCCCCACTGAGCTTTCATGCTTTTGGTACAGATTTATGCTTGAACACAAATTATCTGAGTTACAGACATGCCCTTTAGAAAATCTGCTTAGCAAGACAAGTAGAGGGGGAATATAATCTGGAAATGATCTCCAGTAATTGACAGGAACTGTATTCTCAACAAAAAAATGTCACTTGGATTAAATAAAAAAAACCCAACCAAAACAAAATCTGAGTTTTAATCTCAAAACCATCAGCACAAGCAATAAATGCAAACAAGTGGTGTCTTCTTTCTCCTACTTCATGTTTTCTTCATCAATCATACAGATGTATGTGGTGCAGCAGAATTAATGCTGTGCTTAGAGAGTGCACATTTTAAGATAACTAGAACTGAAGATTCAGCTTGCCTAAAGATCTATAGTTCAGCATAGCACAAAGATTCATGCAGAAAATATAATAGCTACAACATAAGTTAAAATTCAGCCCTAAAATACATGAGCTGGATACATTTGCTAAGCAGAGATGTGTAATAACCACAGTGACTTAGATGTTCCCCATAGAGGCTGTTGCTGGAGTGTACCCCAGAACAGTGAAATGAGTGTGATCTCAGCCTGAGATCACAGGGCTGAGTCTCATGATATAAAACTTCTGGAAAAAAGGTTTATAAAGCATTGGAAACCCTTGGTCAAGGAGTTACATAGCCTTTGCTGAAGTCTGTCTTGCAAGGTGAGAGATGAAACATCCAGTGCTTTGCCTTTAGTGGAATTGTGTGGAAGACTAGAGATATGAGATGTGAAAATGAAGGTTATGGCTCAGACCATAACTGGGTCCTGCAAATATACGGGTACTGCTCAGTTGCAAGAAAAAAATCATGCTATGGTTTTAACTTGGTTTAGCTGGACTTTTGTGGAGAAATTCCTTGCATAATTTGGGAGGTGGAAGCAGCAGACAGTTTGGATGAGGCCACCCAGCTTTGAAGCCTTTAAAGTTAAGCAGTATGTATGTGGGACACTGTAGGCACACGGGCAATTGCCAGCAGCATTCTGGCAACAACAGAGCCGTGTGCTTTGAAATGAATAAGCTGCTTAGTTACCTGCCTTCCAGATGAGCCCATCAACATATCTGCTCATTCGAATTTTCCTTTTTTCTATTCAAGGAAACGTTTTGCTCCTGAAAAGACAAAACCAAACACCCAGGCATGATTCAAAAGTCAAATAGAGGCGGAATCAGAAGTACACTTAAGCAGCACTTGTCACGCCGGATGCAGCACTCACAGCCTCTCCTGCTGCGGCCGCAGAGGTGGATTTTCCCAGCGGTGGATTTTCCCAGCGGTGGATTTTCCAGGGGTGGATTTTTCCAGCGGCGGGAGCCGGCGCAGGGCGGCGCAGGGCACAGAGCGGCCGCGAGAGGGCGCTGGGGCCCCGCCGTGCTCCGGGCAATGTCCGCGGATTCCGCCCCGGTGCCGCTCCGAGCCGCAGCCGCGCTGGGAGCTGCCGCTGCTCCACCGCCAGCAGGACACGGCAGCATGGGCCTGATTTCCACAGTTTTGTGAAGAATTTAAGCCCGTGAGCAGCGATAGCAAATTTAAAGGGACGATGAGAGGCAGAAATTTGGCCCGCTCGAAGGCCACAGGTACTGAAGAACATCCATGTTTATGTCTAGACTTTATTGCTGGATTCTTTAAAAAATCAGTTCGAATTTATTATAGTCACATAAAATAGGCTGTACTAACCCCTGTAAAAGCAAGGTACAAATTCGTTCGTCGGCATCCGGGGACATGCTTTTTTGACTGGGAGAAACCGATATTACAAAAATCCCACCGAAAATGAATTTTATTTCAATGCCTAGGAATAAGTGAACCTTTTGCCCTATTGACACACACCACTCAGTAATAGTCTGCTGCAAGTAACTTGGCAGGCATTTTGATGTACTCAGTGATGCATTTGCTCTTCAAGTGTATTTTATAAAAAAAAATTAATAACGACAGTGTTGTACAAACCGCTCATTTTTGTTCTATTCACTAATGCCAGTGCAGGCTAGGAAAACGGGACGCTTCGGATCCAACCCCGAGAGGCAGTAGCCATAGGACATCCTCTGTGTGGAAAAGCTCGCAGGGAAGAAGCTTGGGACACCACCCGGCTGAGCAGCGATAGCTGCAACAAGGAGAGAGCGCGGCGCTGCCGGCAGTGTCCGTGAGCCCCCGGGCACTGCGGCCGCCCCTGTCCAGCCCAGCCCAGCTCAGCCCAGCCCAGCCCAGCACTGTCCAGCCCAGCCCAGCAGTGCCCAGCACTGCCCAGCCCAGCCCAGCCCAGCTCAGCCCAGCCCAGCAGTGCCCAGCATTGCCCAGTCCAGCCCAGCCCCAGCCCCAGCCTTGCCCAGCCCAGCACTGCCCAGCCCTGTCCAGCACTGCCCAGCCCTGCCAGCTGCTCCTATGGAGGGACTCGCACCCTGCCCTCTCAGCAGCCCCGCACTACAGCGCTTTGCGCTCCTTCACTTCCCACGTTCATTTTTTCATTGCTGTGACTTCCGACATCCCTGTAAATTGAGACCCAAAGGCCGGTTCAGTCCGAGCCTGCTGCATCTCCCGCTTTACAGTTCCCTCGCTCCCTT
>VZTB01017334.1:0-24489 GCA_013397245.1 Thryothorus ludovicianus
AGACCTTATCACTTTCTACAACTATGTAAAGGAGGTTGCAGCCAGATAGGGGTCAGCCTCTTCTCACGGGTAACAAGAGACAGGATGAGAGGAAATGGCCTCAAATTGCACTAGGAAAGGTTTAGATTAGATATTAAGAAAAAAATTCTTACTAAAAGGCTTGTTAAGCATTGGAACAGGCTGTCCAGGGAAGTGATTGAGTCCCCATTTCTGGAGGTATTTAAAAGACAGGTAGATGCAGTGCTTGGGGATGTGGTTTAGTGTCAGACTTGGCAGTGAACAGCTGAACTTGATAATTTCAGACATCCTTTCTGATAAACAATTCTCTAATTCTAACCCTATCTTCCAAACTGGCTACCACCCACATCTCAACTTCTTCAGTCCCCTCCCTTTTCATCTGCTCTTGCTGCCAGGTGGTCTGGCATCCCCTTATCGCAGCCTCAAAGGACTCTGCAGTGCGGGGGATTGGAAAGACAAACCAAGTTCTTCTCCTGAGATAGGCAGGTAGGTCCCCAGGTGCCTGTCCTCATTACAGATTGTGCTTTGGGAGCTGGATCCAGCTGGCAGAAGTTTCTCATTAAGATGGCAAGGCTGAAAATGTGAACCTGGAGGGAAACTACGTAGTTGTGGAGCAGAAGTGCCCTTGAGGTTAGGGTTAGAGAGGAGGTAATAAGACTCCATTCTGTTTTTATTTTAGCTTAGTATTGTGGGATTCTTTTGGTTGTGGAAGTGGCAGCATGTTTTGGTTGTGTTCAGGTTTATTTGGATTTCCCATCCTTACCTCCTCTACTCTAAAAATGTTACGATCTTGCAAGTGTTAAATTTTGACTAGTTCTAGCATAGGCTTGGGACAGGAAAAAGCTTGTTTTAGGGCTGCTAAAGTCTGGATCTTGTACAGTGTGTGGGAGTTGTGCTCCAGCTATTTTTCTGGTATGTATTTGAGGAAAAGCAGGGAGAGTAGGCAGAGCTCAGGCTCTGCTTATTTTTGTGCTAGCAAACAGCATAGCTCTGGCAGAGGAAAAAGGATTTAAAGTGTTGATCTGACATGCTAAAGCCATGGGCAGCTCCTGACAGCATCTTCATACATATGAGGTGGTCAAGGGCATGGGCTGCTGCTGCTCTTTTTTACTGGAAAGAGTAAATACAAACAGGAGAAAGAAATTAGATGCAGGGCAATTGTGGAAGCTTTAAGGGTCTCAGGTCTTTGAGGTCTGCCAGTGCTGCACACTCTGTCTCTTTTAGCCAGTCCCCTTGTGTGGCTTCTAAGGAGCCTTTACAGAAAGCACATTAGGTGTCCAGCTCTAAGCACTGCAGTGCTCTTCCAGCAGGGCAGCCCTTGCTGGCTGGAAGTGTTGGGCGGCCAGACCCTGGTGTGTACAGCCACACACCTTCCCAGGAGTGCGTGAGGCATGTGTTTGCATGTCCAAGGAAGCTTTACTTGGAGCCCAACTCTACTGTGATTATTTCAGTGGCTTTTCTCCCCCTTGATTTTGTGTACAGATGGGGAGGTGATCTGAATAACTCTGCCAAAATTTGCCAAACTCTGCTCCACATGTTTCAAAGGATCAGTGCACTTATTTAGTGATAAATGGTGATAAACACTAGCTGAGGTAGCTATCCTCTGTTAAGAAAACATCCCTGTGTCTGTTGACTCCTGTTGTCTCTTATTCTGCTCTCTGCACTGATGGCATCTGCCACATCCAGTGTTGTCTGGGTGCCAGCTGGCCGTGTGATCCAGCCGTCCGATTGCTTTCCAGTGATGAATGGCTACAGCTGCTGCTGGCTACATATGGCAGTTCAGTAGCATTGCCTGGTTACATGTGGTGAATCTGCATTGCAGCTACTGCTTCCTAAAGAATGTACCTGAGGAGAGTTAAGAAAAAAGAGACGGGGGACTGAAAAGCATGTGAAATAACACTGGGGAAATCTAGAGAAGTCTTTCAGTCCTTAGTGCTGTAGCCTAGTTCAGCTGAGGGCACAGGAAAGCTGGGCAAACACAAATGAACTGACAAACTTCAAAATTGGACCACTTCATCTCTCCCTATTTCCTTCCATTGCAAGGATGTTCAAAATCTCCATGAAGAAAAATTGCAATCATTGAGTCATTCCAATAGGAGTGATCTGGCTGCCTGCCTCTGCCAGCCTGCTACACAACTTGTGTGCTAATGTTTGGATTTTAGTGGTGGGAAACTAATGTCAGGCTGTACTCCCTTCATGCACCATTGGGCTGTGCTTATGGTCGCTCTTGGCAGCACCAAATGATTAAACAGATAAAACCATCAGTCTTGTTATTTCCAAACATTAACCTAAGTGCTAATAAAGCACAACCCGTGTCTTCCTTATGGACTCTGCAGAGCTGAGTCACACTGAAAACAGGATCTGAATGCTGGAAAAAGCCTCACACTTCTTTCCTGCGCTGAGAGGCAATACCTCTCTGTGAGTAGAGCTTGCCTTGGAGAGCTTTGCTGAAAGAAAGGTGACAGAGCTGGGCTGCCAAGAAAAGCGAGGAGGTTGTGACCTCCACCCTTCACTGTAAGGACAGGGGTGTGATGGATGGATGGATGGATGGATGGATGGATGGACGGACGGATGGATGGACGGATGGATGGATGGCCATGCCCTTTCTCCTCCCTTCCAATGCTCAGCAATGATCTCCTCTCAGCCCCCAGGCTGGGTGGGGAATGTTTCTCTGGCCCCAAGGCAGAGGAAATGAAGTGATCCTCCCTCTCAGGGGACTTTGCCCTCGGTGGCTGAAGATATTTTTCCCAAAACATCCCCAGCAAAACCGGAGGGCTTTGTAAATTCATTATGTCACTGAGGAATCTGTTTAATCAGCTGCCTTTCCCTGAAGGCACTTTACACTTAATGAGAGGCATGATGGAAGGAATCAAAACTGGTTTACAAGAGCTTAGCCTCAAACCCATCAGATGATGTGTTACTGACTGTGCTGTAATTTAGAGGAGCAAATGAAGACACTGGGTAGCTCTCACCCTGTCTGAGAGGGATGGTGGCAGAGGCAACACATGAAAGCCTTGAGCTCTGTGTTGCATCATTCCTTTCCTAGGTGCCATCACAGTGAATAGCCAAAGTCTCCATGTTGCCAGGAGCCTGATCCATGCTCTTGGTACTACTTGGCAAGCATGCTTATTCCCCAGTTCACTGTGCCAGTTATATAATAAGGAACATCCTAATTTAGCTTATTTATATATGAAGATACTAATTCAAAATGCAGCCAAATGAGAAACATTGCAAATATGTGAGAAGGAGCTTTGTAAACTAGACAAACAGTGGGACCACAGAGATGGAATATGGAATAGTTTCAACTTCAGGTTCAAAACTCATTTTGCATGTAATCTTAACATGAAAACAAAAGGCATTGATTTCTTTTCTCTGCCTGCTTGCTTTCCCCAGTGGCACATGCTGTGGCTGTACCCTGCCTTCTTCTTGTGATGGGACACAATGATGGACCAGCATCTTTCCCACTGTAAAGTTATGTGAACACATACAAGGTCCTCAGGAAATTTTTCTGTGAATGACTCTCTGTGGACCTGAGTATGATGTGCCCTTAGAAACATGCCAAGTATTTTACTCTTGTACAATAATTCCCATACCAGTATTTCATTAGCCTTTACCTTCTAGCTTTTAAATTTTTTCTTCTGAGGAAATAAAGACTAAATTATTTGGAACAGGATTTTTCTGCAGAGTAATTGGGCTAGCAGCAGCCAAGCATATTCCATAGATGGAAGGAGCAACTCTCTCTGCCAGGAGGGAATGGTGATTTTGCAGGATCATGGAATGGTTTGGGTTGCAAGGGACCTTTAAAGACCATCCAGTTCTAACCTCCTGCAATGGGCAGAGACACCTTTCACTAGGCCAGGCTGCTCAGAGCACTATTTAGCCTGGGATTGGGAGTCCACAATTTCTCTGGACAACATGTTCCAGTACTTCAATACCCTCATGGTAAAGAATTTCTTCCTAATATCTGATCTAAATCTACCATAAACCATTCTCCATTGTCCTGTCACTACATGCCCTTGCAAAAAATCCCTCTCCAGCTGTTGTGTAGCTCTCTTTAGACACTGGAAAGCTGCTTTAAGGTCTCTTCAGAAACTTCTCTTTCTTCTCTAGGCTGAACAGTCTCATCTTTCTCACCCTGTTTTCACAGGAGAGATGCCCAGCTCTCTGATGACCTTCCTCTTTGTAACCCTCTTCTGGACTTGCTGCAACAGGTCTCATGTCCTTTTTATGCTGGGGGGCCCAGAGGGGCAGAGTCCCCTCCCTCACCCTGCTGCCCATGCTGGTTTTGATAAGAAAGGTTGGCTCTCTGGGCTGCAAGTGCACATTGCCAGGTCTTGCTGAGCTCCTCCTCCACCAGCACCCCCAAGTCCTTCTCCTCAGGGCTGCTCTCAATCCATTCTCTGCCCAGTCTATATCTGTTGGGATTGCCCTGATCCAGGTGCTGGACCTTGCACTTGGCCCTGCTGAACTCCATGAGGTTCACACAGCCCCACCTCCCAAGCCTGCCCAGGTCCCAGTGGATGCCATCCCTTCCCTCTGTGTGCCAGCTGCACTGCAGGGCTTTGTGTCACTGGGAAAGTCCCTGGAGGTGCACCTGATCCCACTGTCCATGTCACCCACAAAATGTCACACAGATGTTTGCTCAGTTCTATCAAGCAGTGGCTGCCAGAATCAGTGCTCTCTGCAGAGATGGGCTCCTTGTGATACCACCCTGGGGGCTGGAAAGGACCAGCACCCTTTGGCCCTCGTACACTTATTGAAAAGACAGCCAAAAGTGCAAACCTTTGAACTGTCTGATTGGTTTTTTACCAGCTCTGGGTTCCAGTGGTCTTAATGTTTAGCTGCCTAGATTATAAGCATACTATCCAAAATCATACCCCAGAGACTCATCTTTATTGAAAGAAGTGCAATTTAGTTTGGATAAATCTATTAATTTACCTGCTAAAACACGATAAATAGAATTACACAGAGAAAAGGCCTAAAACTAATGGGTTTTATTAATTTATGTATAGTTTATAATACACTTTTTTGCAACTGTGCATGTTTTGGAAGTAGGTATTTAGATTTTGATATTGTTGAATTGTACAGTTTGTTTGTGATAACTTTATGAGGTATATAGCCTGGAATAACAATACCATTTTCTCAAGATGAGATGTAATGCATAGTTAAGTAGATGTACAGTCATGACTTTTATTTTACTTTTAGCTGTTAAAATTGATAGTCTATATAATGTACTCATATGAGGTTTTTAAATACAAATACGGGTTTGTGACAGTGCCACTTGCCATCAGTCTGTAACAAATTATTTAAAGATTGTCTATGGGCTATTGGTATCTTTCCTACTTTTTTTTTTAAATTAGTTTAAAAGGATCAAAGAGGAAAACACAATTTAGCATGGAATTGATTTTTGCATCAGCTGGTTTTACATTAAATAATAATACCTTATTAAAAAATTGCATTGTCATCTCCTCCTATGAAGTTTCATTATGTTCTGTAGCCTTGGCTCACTTATTAATCCTTCAGTAGCACGCACTTAATTGTTCAGCAAATGACACAACATGTGAAGAAATAATACCAACAATGTGATTTATATCTCTCCAGGCAAAACCACTGAGGACTGGATCTTCTGCCTTTGCTTATTACACTGCAACACAGGAACAGCCTGATCTGAAAACTGTGGCTAGGTAGGACACACTGAAAATATGTACCCTGAAAACAAAAGGTATGTCTGCTATATGAGCCAAGAACAAGTCTGAATTGCTCTTAAAACTAAGCACATGCATGGTGGTCAGAACCTTTGAGGCTCTGAGCCAGTGTGTGCAGAGCAGAGCCAGCAGGGTGGGACCACCAAAGCTGCTGGACACTCACTGGACAGAGCTGGGGGATGCAACCAAAGAGATATGTCTGACTCCAGTGGGCATAGATACATTGAGCCAGCAGGACTTCTAGGGGGAAAGAGAAGGGAGGGTGGGTAGAGAGGAAGGGATTTTTATAGCTGGTGGGGTTTCCTACCATGAGTCCATCTGGAGAAGCGAAGCCACTTTGTCGACACAGGCATCAGCTCTCCAGTTTCTAGACAGTGGCTAGAAGTGCTGGAGAGCAGAGCCTACTGGACATAGTTTTGAACAGCTAGCTCTGCCACAGCAGAAAGATTGCCTCCAGTCCAACCCCAAGCTTTGGAATGCCAAGTTTCAACTCTTCCAAACACAGCATGTTTTAAAGATCAAGTAAAAAACCTGGCAAATGTAGATTGTGTGGCTCATCATATTTACATCTCCTTGTGCCTTGCTCTGTACTTTGGAGAATAAATGGGGCAGATCTTCTGGTGCTACCAGTTATGAGGGAAGAACCAGTTCAGCCCATTTGTTCTCCCTCAGTCTACAGAAACATCTGAAGAGCTAAAATCTGGTGTCCACCATGTTCTGCAGGTGAACAGTTCTGTTTTTCTAACCGGAATTAATTTTTCCTCTAAATCCACTGCTCCCATTTCTCTTGCCTTTTCCCAATGTAACTGATTTTAAAACAAATATGTTGTTATCAAAAAGAAATTAGAAAATCAAAGTATTGAAAATATTACTGTTTCCTTTCCTTGTGAGTAAATCAGGCTTCCATGTGTGTCCTATACATTTCCCAGGATCAAGGCTTCAGGGATGTCGCATATTAGCATTTTGCATTGTGGTAGTCTGACTTGCCCTATCTTCTGCATTTATTTGAATTTTTCTATTCTGTCACTTTTTTCCTATTTACTTCTATTTCTGATCTTTTTGTTTTGTCAGAGAGGAACAAACACATTTTTACAGGCCAAAAAGAAGCACCACTTAGCTGTTCTGTGGGTTGCATGAAATGCTATCCCTGAAGAGCAGTAGCTGAAAAGATTTAAGGCAGTGCTGGCCCAGTCCAGCCACCTTGCTAGGAGGCAGAGTCCTCACACCTTACAGGTGTCTGTAAGGGGGTCTCGAGCTGATTCCTGTTCAAACTCCATGTGCCACCTGCACAGCTCGGGGCACCTGCACTGCGCGGCTGCAGGCTGCGCCCTGGAGGTCTCCACAGGGAGAAGCCCAGGCACACTCAGTGTGTGTCCCAGACTGTCTGGATCAGCCAGGCATGGTCAGAGCATAGCCCCGCAGGAGGGGCAGCAAGGCCTGCTCTTCATCTGTAGAGTGTGGCTGGCCCAAAGCACCCAGAAGATGCACAGTGGAGTTAGAAGATGGTGGGATAAAGTTGGAAGGGTGGGCCACAGAACTTGCTGTGCTTTTCACCTAATGGCGCTTTTGGACTTAATAGCACTTAAAAACCTTTCCAGGCTTCTTGCTTCAGTTTGGGAGATTCTCTGAACTCCCCTGAGAATCCCTTTTACTGCTGATTTTGTTGTCAAATCTGCTCAGGTACTAAATGTTTCTGTTCTAAAATTTCAAGCTCTGTGGTTATGAAGAAGCAATAGAGTGAGGGTCTCTTGCTTATTGGGGCTCAGATCATAATTCCAATTCTAAAGGAATTAAAAGTGGAGAATACTTTGCTTAGAAAGTGGTGGAAAACAGAAAATAAGAGCCATGAGGAAAGGTTTGTGAACTGCTGGCCATACGGTTCCGGAAGGAAAGCAAGCACAGGGTGTTACATGATTGCTGTGATGGTCATCTGTTGTACACGCTACAAACACTGTGAACCTCAAAGACATCTCTATTGAATTCTAAAATCCCTTATCTAGCCTGAGTCATTTATAGAGCTGAAGAGTCTCAAGGTCTCTGAAGTAAATTGAAAATGCCTGTAATTCTGCAGAAAATTAGGGAAGAGTTATGTAGTCCCAAAGCAGAGGAAGAAATAAAAAAGAACCATAAAACCTCTGGTCTCTGTGAAAGTTCTGGGTGAAGATGACTTTCTAATAGAATTTTCTAAACTTTCTCAGTCTCACTTGGCTTCTGAGTTATGGAAAAATTTTTGAAAGGCCAAAGAAAAGGGTTCCATTTCAGCATTAATTGCAGTGTTGGATTTTCTTAACTCTCTCTCCTAGGAAATAACTCACCAATGCACCATTTACAATAATTAAATTACAGACCAATTCTTCTCCCTAATGTGACTCAGAAGACACATTAAAACGGCATCTAGAAAATGTCTGAGCAGCATACCTTATGGACAAGAACTCAGCATATAACTTGAGGTTGACATTAATCAGAAAGCTTCTAGAGAGTCTTATAGGCCTGTTATTATAATTTGCTATTTTTAAAATTCTCTGAAGTAATCAGAAAATCAACCAGCTCAACATCCCTAAAGAGAGCTGATTCCCACCCACCAGCAGTGGCTGACTTCACTGTTGACATAAAAACCATGAAGATCTCAGTCTAGTATTCTGCCATGTAATTGTATCCTTAATTCTGGCCTTGTTGCAAGTCTGCTGCAAAACTGATCTTGTATGTCCTCATTAGAAGCAATTCATATGTAAATCATTTAAGATTTTTTTTTAACTTAAAGAAAAAAAAACATTCCTGTGACTCAAACATTCTGCAGGCTCTTGCTCCTCTTGTGGCTGTGACTCCTGGGATATCTGTGCCCCCTGGCAAATCAGAGTAAGAAATCTGCTGGCTAGACTCTCACCTCCTCTTGCCTTAGCTGCTGGAGAAAGCACCTGCCAGGAGACTTTACCTTTTCCAAGCCTTGGGTCAGTCATTGAAGGGATGGGAGGTGAAGCTCTGCTCTCTTCTACACTCTTCTGCCTGGCATACACCCATGGAAGGTGCTTCACTCCCTTCAGCCAATAGCAGCCGTCTAATTACCAGCTTTTCTGCATATTGGAAGGCTTAATTATTGCTCTTTTATGTGCAAAAATAGGTTGAAGTGGTAGTAGTGGAATGACATCCTAGTGTTAAAATGGAATGACATTGAAAAGACATTAAATAAGTCAGATGAGTTCTCTGGGCCTTTATCAATTAAAATGATGAAGCAGCATATGAGGTAACAGCCAAGTTCTTGCCTAAAAGTATAACTTTGATAAAGTTTGGGCACCTATTTCTTCTGAGTATTTCTGGAGTTGGAAATGGAAGTCATCATGAAAGTGTTGACAGCAATTCGAAGGTGTAAAGGAATACTGCATCTTTACCATGACTTCTATGTTTTTGACTTGGATGAGCTGAGTCCTTCACACTCTTAACTGTTCCTAAAATACAATGTCTGAGGTATTTGTCTCTAAGAAAGCTGAGTTTTTGTTGCTTAAGAATAAATTTTGAACTACTGCCGAAGGTGTTTGGAACTTCTCTTTGGCACCTTGTTATGATAGGCACATAAAAATGTAGACGAGTGGGACTAGGTAGCAGATGATGAAATTTAAGTTGATTAAAATCTGTTTGTCAAAACTCTGTTTTTCCCTTTGTATAAGGAATTCTACATGAAAAGGTAGGAAGGGAAAAATAAAGGTAGAGCTTGAGGTAATTTGGGTATCTCATTCATGAATTGTCCAGTTTAATGCAAAAAGAATCTCACAGCTGCTATGAATCTGACCTGGTGCCCAGAAATGTGTAAAAGCACAGCTGGCCCTGTCTGGGCTGCAAATCAGCTTTAACACTAATGGCAACGACTTTATTTCAAGAGCGTATTTAGATTCAAAAAATGAATAGGGGCTGCATGTTCCAAATGTCATCTGTCAATTTAACAAATGGCAACTATATACACATCTTAATGCCAGATTGCTGTTTCATTAGGCTCCTTGTGGGTTATTCCTTCTTGGTAGCTGGCATTATCCTAGCTGGAGCAGCAGAAAGGCAGGAAGGAAGAAGCTCCTCACCACTGCGATGCAGAGCAGCTCCTGGCTGCTTTTCGGGGGCAGCAGGAGAGAGACGAGGGCACAAAATGAAAACATGCCAGAGGAGGAGGACAGGGGCGCGTGTTCCACGGTACAGCTGAGTTAGGCTCGTCACAGGACCAGACAGAGAAATCTTGGAGTTAGGTGCAGCCTCAGCACACAGGCAAGTGCTGATGGCTGCAGAGCAGCGCTCCCGAGGGTGGTCTGAGAGCTGAAGGGAGCAGGCAGGTGGTTCCAAACGGGAGCACTTTGTAGGTCTGTCGCAGAGTGTGAAGGCAAATCAAAGGCTTGCAGGAACAAGCAGATAAACTCTCAGTACAATATGCTGAAGTGAGTGAGTGCTGAGGAAACAGCCATGGCAGAGGGTGAAGGTAAAGATGGGCAAATCTGAGCTGTCCCACTTTGCCTAGCTCCAACCCATTGCAATGTTATTTCTCAACTGCCCTCAGTGGCACAGCAGCACTGCAAGGACTCTGCATCTCCATCAGGTCAATCCATGGGTTGACTCTCCCTGAGCTGCAGTTGCACACACCAAAGCTGTCAGATTTCCTGTGCAGTGAAAATCCTTCTGAACTGTCCTACTTTGTAAATAATCAAGGTTTTGTGTTGACCATGGCTGAGAGCCTTCAGTCCTCTCCCTTATCACTGGTAGGTCAAGCTTATGGAACACCTTGACAGGATAAACACATTGAAATATTTAAAAGTGCACTAAACAGGAACAGTTTTGAATGATTCATTCAGGTTGCTGCCTGTGCAAGTGCCGCACGGCTTGGAAAGAGGTTGCAGAGGGCAAGAAAATTAGTTTCTTTAGGATGGACTAATTTTCTGTCTCCAGGGCCAGGTAATAACAGGTTGGTCAATACAGGAGCAGTGGGCTCCCTTGCTGAGCAGCTCTGAATGCACAGGTGAGGCAGAGCACAGAAGGGAAGCTAGGTAACTTTTTTCACAGGACAAATTGACTTTGTTTGCTCATACCTCAGCATCCAGGACAGTTCATGATGGGATTCATAAACTATAGGTAATATGAACCACTCTCCCTCTGTCCCACAGCATTCCTGCTAGGAACCTGCTTTTCCTCAGGAGAGTCTCACTTGCTCAAGGGTGAGGGGCTCAGTGAATGAGCTGCTGCATTCAGCACTTCACTGGGGAGCTTTTGAGAGCTGGCACTTGCTGGCACAAGTGCTGACACATTTGTGCATAGGCAGTGAAGGGTTCTGCTGGAGTTAGAAGGTTTACTGTGAGTCCAGCCTCCTACCGAACCTTTACTGCTCAAACTAGCTGATAATCAAACTGTCCCTTTTTTTTCTTTCAAGAAATGAGGGTTTTGCAGGGAGATGGAGCATAGTTACTTGTCTTCATTTTACTTAAAGTGAGTGGAAAAAGCTGGCAAGCTTTTGAACTCGGTGTCCTTACGGCTGGATGTTGAAAATCTTGCCTGTTTTTTTCCGACTGTCATTTGGCTTAATAGATGCTGCCCCTCCCTACAAACCTTATTTCTCTTGTGCAATGTGGCTGCACAGATAATGGCTGTTGTTTATATCCTCCTAAACTAACGTGGCTGTGATGGCTACCTCAAAGGCTTGAAAGGAGAAATCAAGTAATGGGAAGCATTAATTTTTATTACACTGCCTCCTTACACACAGAGACAGCTCCCAGTGTTAGAGAAGTGCCATGGCAAGCCTTGCCCCACAGGTAAATGTAAAATGCTGACACCAGAAAAATCAGAGCCCCTCCAAGAACACTACAATCTTAGTCATAATTTCAGAAGCTGTCCCTGCTTTACCCAGCAAGACAGCACACACAAGCACCGCAGCAACTGAGGACAGTGCATCACTGCTCAGGCAGAAATCAGAGAAGAGCCCAAGTTTCTGCCCCTGGCAGAGCCCTTCAGTTTATTTTACCCCCCACCTTTACCCCACCCCCAAACCCCCTGCTTCTTTTTTTAAATCACTTAGATTTTTAAAAGACAAAAGGATGTGAAAACATCACTATGGAAACATCACAGGCTCACTTGTAGTTGCCTGCCAAGCAACTACCTAACTGAAGTTTTACATCCTATTGGATCACTGTTGGCCATCTGCTCTCCTTCAAACTTCTCTGAATTCCATATTTTCCTGAAAAGTTCATTTTTAGAAAGGAGGGAGGAGGCAAAGGGAAAATCCAATATTCTTGGCTAGTGCAGAGCTATTGTGAAAAAGGAAGATAAACTCGCTTTGGAGCAGCTTCTTAAAAAGACAAAGATCCATGTTTTGTGAAGTAATTTCATAGAAAATACCTTGTTTCTAGATGCACTTTAAAGATAAGAGTATATCTTGGCAGCCACAAGGCAAAACACACAAACAGCTGCTTCTAGTACTCTTGCCCTAATTGTCGTCCTCTCCCTTTCTCTCATTTAGCCTCAAATGTATTTTCTTCTAAAATGTAGCAGTTACTGCCTACACTGGAGTTGTTGGCTGCAGGCTCCACAGCCTTGCTCCAAATAAAACACAGAAATAGATTTCCTGCCAAGCACCGAGGAAGTTTGAAGACTTTAGTTTTTAAAAATATAATCTTTTTATCAGTGCCCTAAGCCTGCCAAAGGTAATTATGGGCCATGGCACATTTACATTAATGCATAGGACCTACAGACATTTCAAAAGCTTAATGGAGAAACTCCATAACTGTACGTATCGAAAAACAAATTAATTAAATTAAACTGTCATGTAAAGATATCACTTAATTTTGCAGAGCGGAAGGCACTCTTAATGGGAACGGAATGGATCAGTGAGCATTTCAAAACCCAAAGCTATAATTTAAATTCAGGCTCTCCTCTAGTGTGCAAGTCACAAGACATATTTATTATAGCCTTGGATTGTCAATTGTAATCAGTTTAGCAGAGACAAAGCTGTATTGTTTTGCTTCCTGCCCTCCAAGCTAGTTCAATATATTTTGATGTCAGGCTATTGACAAGCAAACCAAAGGCTGAAATAAAATCATGTTTACCTGTGATGAACTGGCAAAAATGCAGTCCAAGGTAAATGTAACCCTGAAGCACAAATGCTTATTTATCAAGCAGCAAGGGGAAAATAGTGAAGCATTTAAACTTCTTTAAATAAACCAGCTGAATATATTTACTGCTGCTCTTGAGGCCTGCTATGTGGCAACCTGGAAACAGATAGATAAAAATAAGTAAAAGCACTGTGAAAATGAATAGCACCATTTATAAGCTGCTGTTCTTGTTTTCCAGGTGTCAGTAACAATTAAAGTTGTTGTTCTTGACATTCCTCTGCAGCTAGAGCCAAAGCCTGACACCAGGTCCCCAGCAAACAGACAGCAATACTTCTTCCAGGATGTGCAACCCAATTTGCTGCAGGATTTCACCTGGTAGCAGCAGTTCCAAACCAAGCCTATGCTTCTGCAGCTGTGAGCAAACATCTTCTCACTGAATAAGCCTCCAAGAATGGTTTGATTCTTTTCCTAACATTCTTTCTTGTATTCTCTAATTCTCTTTCTTAAGTTCACTTTCTGATGTAGCGCACTGAATCCAGCCAGCTCACCAGGGTATAATTGTCATGGCTTCCTCTTGTCTTTTTTCCAGCTCCTGCACTGAGAGGTTTCTCTGAGCCTGAACTTAGAACCTTCTACCCAGGATCTCTGTAATTTCTTCTGGATCTCTCGTTTGCAAATCTGACTCTAAAACATGCTGACAAGCTCAAAACTCATGGTTGGGAAGAGCTGTGGCACAGCAGACTAGGACTCGAGGCACACTGAGGGCAGTGGCACAGGACCAGCCTCCCGGGCTCCTGCTGCGGGGTGGGATGGCCATTGGCAGGGAGGGAGGAGAGAACTGCTGGGGGAATGAGGAGGGGCCAGCTGCATGGCTCTGAGGAGTGGCTTGTGGTCACACAGGTGATGATTTGTTTATTTTATAAAAATACCCGTGTATCTGCATTTGTTCTTACTTGGGTACACAGCAGGATTTTCAGGTGAATGGGTTGCATTTTTGCTCCCAGTGTGATCTTTCAGCAGTTGGTTCCCCAAGCTAATTATGCTAAAAACCTCAAACTCAACCAACCAACAAAAACAGCCAAAACAAACCCCTCCCCCATTCAAATCTGCCTCAGTAATAGACCATTGTTCTTTCGCTTACACATTACAGTAAACAGAAGCATCTTTTATAACCTTTCTGTAAAATTACAGTTCTTATCTTGCTGCAGTATTTTTCTTCCACACCTCTGTTCCAAAATGCATATTATTAGCCTTGATCATTCTCAAAAGAAATTTTTATTTTTCTCACCCTCTTCAGTCTCTTTTGGCTTTGCACAAGATTTGAACTGTTTATTACATGACAGGTTACCATTGACAAAAAAATTCTGTTCCAATTTAAGGGTTGAAAAACTGGACAAAGCTTTTAAAATGTGTTTTGTCTTACTACTAGTAATCTTCCTACTTATTTACATGGCTCCTACTGTCACACATGTTCCAATAACAATATCCTTCTTCGAAAGAAGGCAGTGGGAAAGGAAAGTATTTGTAGCCCCTCTGAAAAAGAAGCGATGTTGAAAGATTTAGATCCTGGTTCAAAACAGTATGAAGGCTCCAATTCCTACTGTCACTGATGTCAGTGATAAGCCAGATGTCTGATGTCTTTAATTTGGACTTCAGTGATTTCTTCAAGTTATTAGAAAATTATGGTCCAGCTGAGATGTGAATGTATCTGTAGCGATAAATTACCATCTTCTATCACCAGCCAAATACCATAACCACAGGCATGCCTGTTTCTTTCCAATAAAGCCATCCCAGTCATTAAAAATGGTCTTTTCCTAAATAGCTTTTCCAGCTTAGCTGTCTGGTTCACAAGCCCTTGGAGATCTGAAGCAGATTAAATCTACAAACACAGTCATAACTTTTGTGTATGGAATGGGAAAAGAGGGCTCTAAGTAATGGTCAGGAGAATAGGACAGGCTACTGACATCAGTTAAAGGGCTAAGTCAAAGAAATATTATTTCTAAACTCTTAAAATAGCTATTATGATAAAAATGCTTCTTTCCCATGTCACTTTGTAAACATTAAGTAAATACATAAAATACAAATTCTAAGTTATTAAGAGTAATGGTGACAAAGTAATACTTTCAATATTATCTTTAAAAACACTTTTGAAAGTATTTCTTTGAAATATCTAAAAAGTTTAATTGTATTCAGTTTTTATAGTCATAAAATTTTGAACAGTCTCCTGCATGAAATAAAAAAAGCTATGGTATTTCTCAAATTTCTGAATAACAGCCAAATAAACTGCAAACAATTTCATCCTTCATGTAAGTATCCACTAAGAGGTGTACAAACAAGATTGAACCGTACTTGTACTCTTAATTCATTAGTGGAACTTGAAGGCCCTCTTCTGGATTATAAATTACTGCATGGCAAAGCAAAATACAAATGAAATTACAAAGCCAACCAACACTAGGAAGAGATAAATATCTTAAATATATTTTATTAATGTTATTACCAACTTCATTTCCTGGTTTTCACCCTGGTATCTGCCTATCTTGGTTACTATAATTTAGGAGCTGAGAACAACTTCTTACCGGATTCTTAAAAACAAAGTATTTCTTACACTGATATTCACAAGAGGAGCGGCCAATCTAAAGAGAGTTCTGGACAGTTTCTCCACAACTTTGTATGAAGGGGCTGTGCACCAAGTGGTATTTACTCTCCTTATTAAGCAACAGCACACACAAACAGACGTGTTTATGTCCCTGTCTACAAGGGTATGTGACTTTCAGAAATTACCTCCAAATATCTGGCTTCTGCTAAAGTAGAAAAAAAATGAGGAAACACTTCCAATGGTCCTAAGTCTTCAAGGACTGTAAAACTCCTTTATATGCCTTTTGAATAAATATACACACACAGACTCTTAAAGGACTTACAGATGTAACCTTCCAAGAGGAATGCCTAACCATTTGCTATTGAAAAGCAAGATGCTTCTCCACACACAGAAGGAAAAAAATATTCTAGAATGTGCTGCACAAAAGCACCATTTTAATGGATCTGTATGTAAACAAGTAGACTTAAACCACCAATTTTCCTCTTCCTAAAAACAGACATTTATTCTTTTGTCATGATAACAAGAAATCATAAATATAGAAACACGGGAACAGGAACTAAGTATCCTATTAGTAAAAACTCTGTAGAGAAAATTAAACATAGTTTGATTGAACTGTACATTTTAAAATAGCAGCAAGCTAAGGAAATCTTCCACATATCATTTTTTGTTAAGTTTCTGTGTCCCACCAGTGCAGGGCTACTGACGACGATCCTTTTTCCGTACTTTTGATTTTGGTGCTGCCAAGAAACAGGAAAGGAGAAGAATCATCAGAAGTGAATTACAGTAATTCCAGTGCCAACATTCTTTTAAATGACGTTGGGATCAAAATGGATGCATTCATGTAAAACCTACCATTGGGATTTTCTTGCCTGTAGAAAGCTTTTAACAATGCCACTGCTTCTTCAGCACGGTAGCCAGAAGAGCACTGTTCAAATTAGAATGATGTTAGTGAGCATGTCTAAGAATAACCTATTCCATACTTCACAACAATGCCTTCAGTACAGAATAATTTTAAACAACTGTACTGTCAACTTAGTCAAATTAAAAAAAAAAAAAAAAATCTATGTTGAGGCTTAATAGAGTAAGTAATTTCACTACTAACAATATTAGGCAAAACAAACTTTCTTAATAAATGATGTAAAATTTCTATACAATCTACAATTTCTTTCTTATTAATGTGTTTCCAACCTCCAATACTCCTCAGCACTTCGAAACGTAAGAGACATACATCTAGATATTTACAGGTAAGATTCCTGACAGAAAATACTCATCCACATATCTATTCTTTATTCCTAACAGTCACCTTTCAGATCTTTTTGATCCTTCTAAAATACTTTTCCAAGCCATGAACACTAATGACAAAGCATTTAAACGTCACTCACACTAAACAAACCTCCACCCATGCTAGAAAATAAGTAGTTACTTCTATACATTCCACTGCAGTTCCCTACAGAAACAAAGGATTCATAGTATCAAGAACCTTCTCCTTTCTGTCTTCTGAATGTATAAACAAATTAAATACCACACACTAATGTTAGCAAATGAACACTCTTCCAGTACTGACTACATCAATTAATTCAGATGTTAGTCTCACTGACACAGACAGGAAGATGCCTAATATGTTTACACTGGAGTGCCAAACAGTATTGCCATGCTGACTGAAATTCTTTGAGCCTTGAGCCTTTAGTGGTTATTTACAATGCTGAAATGTGGAAAGGAACTCCAGGAATCAGTATCACTGTATAAGGCAAGATGACGTACAACTGTGAATAATGTAACACATAAAATGTTATAAATATTCTCTGCATGTATGTATGGGTATTTAGGTAATATCATGCTGTAAAGCATCTAGATTTATTTATACTCTACCTTCACTGAATGCTTGTCCAGCTTTTTTCATGTGACAAAGATGCTTAAATCTCCCCACACACTGTTCAGTCTTTCAGAATCCCTACTATTCTGAAAGTTTATTGATACCTAAACTGAATTTCCTCTGCTACTGCTGCAGTTCAGATTTATTTTGGGATTTGAACTACATGAAGTAAGTCTAAGCTAATACATTTTACCTCATAAACACACAGACTGAAAACAAAAATACAATCATTTCCAGTGGCTCAGCTAAAACCCAGTAATTTTTTAAGTTGCTGTTACTTGATCTTTATTGATTATGTGTTTGTACATTCTGCAGCTTAAAATAATTTTCCCCCATCTCTTCTTGCAGCATATACTTGCTGTTCTAAGTATTACACATATTTCAGATATATTTAATTCCTTGTTCCATAAGCATAATTCTTTCCCTTACCCTTAAATACATCCTTTTAAATAATTTAAGACTATCATCAAGGTTTTCCTCAGTTTTCTTTTCTTTAAGGACCTAATTTTTTTTTACATTCTTTAATTATTTTTTTATTAAGCCAAGTTTACTTGACTTTGATCATCTTCCACCTGTATCCTCTTAAAGTGATGCATAACATTCTCAAAGCCTGGTAGTGAAGCCAGGCACAGTATACTAGCTAGAAAACAAAGAGAAACATTTTACAGCCTACTTCAAATGGGTCTCCTGAGTCCACCATATCATCAGAGGAGATGCTCAAAACGGAGCCACAGCCTCCAAATCGCTCATTTCGACAGCCATACACGACCCGTGGAATTTATGGGAGTGAGTCAAGGTATTAAGTGAAAAACAAGCAGGAAGTACAGAAGCCTCACGCAGGCAGTCATCAAATTTCGTAAAATGTGCTTGTTCAAACTAAATTAGTTTGAGCTACAATTCCTCCCTCATAAAATCAGAACTTGTTTTTGAATGATGTAAGAGTATTGCTGAAGATGCACATCCAGCCTTTCTCAGAAAAGGAGAAGCATGAATTCCCAAAGCAGGGACATAACTGCACCATCTCTTTCACTCTTGACTCTCTTGCTATTCACCATGGAGGTGGTTGCAGACCCTCAAACCATCCTGACATTGTCAAGCCTTTCTTTGTGGGCTCACTGCCAAAGGAGTAATGGTTTGACACAGTCTCCCAGTGTGAGTCAGCATGAAAGGATACTCATCAAGCGCACAGCAGCTGCACACATGATACAGGGCTCTACAGTTACATACAACACCAGCTGTGGAAACACTTCCCTATAATTCCTCTTGTGTTGCTTGCACCAGTCAAGGACCTCGTCGATTGCCACCATTTCTGCATGTCGAGTAGCCTAGAAGATAAAAATAAGTATTTTCTTAAAAGTTTGCATTTATTCACTTTTGTTGTAGATGTAATGTAATGCTCTTCGCTGGTTCAAGTTGCAAAAGAAGTTTCATGCCAGTCAGACTACAGAAAAAATAACCCGAGAAAGAAAATATTCAACCCCAACCTCCTGTGTGTAGCACACCAGATCTGCAAGTGCCAGTTCTTTCTACTTTTTCCAAGGTAGAGGAGCATGCTCAGAAGTTCTCCTCACTGTCATGCCAGCACAGTGAGGCAAGACATGAAAGCTCTACTTGAGGCTTATGGGACACACAAGGCCCACTGGAACAACTGGTGTAGCCCACAGCCCACTCTACTCCCACAAGCAGGAATAAAGGCTGGATTAATTTCTCTGGTACCTCTCACAGATACCTTTTCCTCCCTCTGACAATATTACTGTGCTCGCAAGGAAGGAATGCACTGTGAACATGCAACAATTTCAGCGTGTTTCTGCAACTGCCTGGTGTGCTCTGTACACACAACATCTTCAGTTTGCCTCAGGTTTAATGCTGCCTGGGGATACATGCATGTATAGTAAATCCCTCAAGTAATAGGCAGGGATTTCAGCATTTGACTGATTATAAAAAAATAAAAGAAATATTAATAACTCTTTTTTTTTATCCAAGATAACTGAATGATTAGTATCTCTATATCTATGGTATAAAAACTTGAACAGAAGTGTTAACTTTAACTGCAGAGAGACCAAAACAATCAGTAATGTCCCAGTACTGTTCTGAAACGTCCAAACTGTGCTATGCCAATGAAATGTCACAGCAAAAATTTCAGGAAGTACCAGTTTCAAAAAGACTCTTCAGTTAGAGTCTGATGCTTATTTGAATTAAGACTATTACTTTTTCTATTTGTTCTGAAGAACAGGATGTTTTTGACACCAGCATTAGAGTACAACTTAAACAATCTAGATTATACTTGTACTTCTGTTTCATACGTCCTTATATGACCCTTGATAGCTTCCTCTCAAAACACGAGCTTGGGTTAATGTTTTAGCACTGTGAAGATCTGTGGTGATGACACTGAGATGCTCTGCAATACATGGCAAAGGATCCATAACTTACTGCTATGTTTAACACTCTTCAAAAACATTTTTAAACTCCTAGAAAGGCCACACAGCTGCTGCAGGTCCTACCAGCTTCTGCAGTAATAGGAGGCAGCCACACAAACAAGATTACACTCATATAGAACATTATTACACACCAGTGTACTCATATCTTAAGTAATATGCACTGGTTTGGTCAACTCATCTCTTGAAGACATAGAAACATCAGGACAAATTCACCTCAGGATGAAAAAGGATTATCCAAATTACAGAACAGTCTCCATTTAGAGACTAATTGGACTGCAGTTCTTAACACATACAGTCATGAGTTTTTCAAGTTAAGAGGACTACAACAGAGGTTTTTAAAACAATCAAGAAAAACGTGGAAAACTCACAGTTATAACTGTGATTTATTATTTCTCATAACAAGTGAGCATGCAATGAAATTATCAGTCAGCAGACATAAAACAAACAAAAGGAAGAACTCTTTCACAAATCAAATAATTATATTGTGAAACTCATTGCTACAGGATGCTATGGAAGCCAAAAACGTAAATGAGTTCAAAAAAGGTTTAGACAAATTCATGGAGGATATGGAGGACAGCTATCAGAAACAATGATCCAGATATAGTCCTGGACTCTAGAAGTCCCTAAGGTATTCACTTTCAGAAGTGGGAAGGATGTGCAAGTGGAAGGTTTATGCTACTCTTTTCTTGTTTCTTGAGTCCCTCCTTACACACCCATTAAAGGCCCATCTTAAAGACAAGATATAAAGGAAAAACTGACCTTCTAGGTTTGTCTCAAGATTTTGTTTTGTATTAAGCTATGACTAGATAGCCTTTTTTGACTTGCTGGGTATAAAATAGCATACAAGAGGGATTATTTGAATTTTGAATCACTGAGTCCATTCATAAGCTAACTTGTCAAATATTACTATTTTAAAGCCCAGAAAGCAAAAGCAGTTTAAGAGTAGCAAGGGAAAATGAGAATTGTTACCAAGTATACCATGAGAATGAGAATTGTTACCAATGGTATACCAAGGAAAAAAAGTCGACTTAGTGAGGTAAAAGATCTAAAAAAGTGCTTCAAACTGTGGCAAACATTTCATAGACAAATAAAGATATCACCACTGCCCTAAAAAGCTTACTTTCTAAATTTTAGACCATAATTAACAAGTGAGAGTAAAGGGGACCAAAGCTCAAAGTTCTGTGTTATCTTATGGCTTCAAGACAATTGTACACAAACAGTACTTAATTTTCAATTATTCCATTCTGTGACAGCAAGACATTTGCTACAGTGACCCAACAGGACAGAACAAAGAAGAGATGCCTGTGTGTATCAATAAAGGACCTAAGACAGAGATTACTTTAGTGGGAAGTGAATGATTGCATCACATGTGAGTATAAAGTGCCAAAAAAACATTTCTAGCTGGTAAGGGTCACATATGCTGTAAGGGAGAAAATTTTCAGGTTGGTCTGAGACAAGACTGCGAACAAGCAAGTGTGGGAGCTGCCAGAGGGAACACAGCACTGGCACAAGCCTGTGAATGAATCACCAGGCTGCCTAAACCCAACACTGACATTTGCTGCACTGTTGCCCAATGAAGGCAAGTAGTGTCACATCTAACTATTTTGAAATGCTGATGCCACAGCCATGCTCCTAAAAAATAAAATAAACCAAACACAGCTGTATACAAAAAGTCCCTTCTCCCAAAAGCAACTTCTCCCAGTAGAATGCAATGATCAATAATTTTGTAAATAACTTCCACAGAGTAAGCCGCAGTATCTCTGTGTGTTCTGCCGTGGCAGAACAAAAAAAAAAAAAGGCAGGCAAAATAAAAAGGATGCAAGATGACAGGAGACAGCCTGAAAACACTGGAGATTGTGGCAAAATCTTTTTGCCAAAATGAGCAGTTTAGGAACATAATGAAAGAGAGCATAAAGAAGACACTACCTGCTCCTAACTTCAGCCCGTTACTTCAGAGGATGCAGGGATCTGCTTAAGGAGAACACAGAGTTTATTTGACACAAGGCTTGGAGGCAAGCTGACTCCTGACCAAAGGCAGAATTGCAGGAAAGGACTGAAGATCTAACTGGATAAATTAACAGTTTTTCAAAGCAAGAACAAAGTTTTCAAGAAGTTAAAAAAGTCAGTATGTTACAAAGCTGCATTCTGGACCTGAGAAAGCTGTCAGTCTCACAGCAATGTTTTAATGCATCAAGACAGAGCATTGCATGAGTGAAACCTTCAGAGCAAACAGAATCACTGTAATAAAAACCAGGAAAGACAGGTGTCATACAATCCTGACACCTACAGATCCAGGAGGGAATCAATAGTAAAACAGGTAAGATAACAAACCTTTTAAAGCAGCGTTAAAAGGACTAGTCCTTATAAAAGGTAAATTAAACCAAAAAACAGTAAGATAGCTGACACTAATTTAACCTAGTAACTTTTTTTGACAGATGTTTTTCCTAGGCAAGAGAAACACCAGTCTCTCTGGACACCTCAGTGCATCTGGCACAGCACAACTTGTGAAATTATTATGAGTGGGGAGAACAGCCTAATGAAAGAAACGTAAGGTGAGCAAGAAAAGAAGAGACATTGCACCGACTGGAAATATTTGTCCAGTGGGAACTCACTGCCATAGACACTCAAAGATCATTTGGCTTAAATGTCTTCAGTTGTGTCATTGGCATTAACTGGAAAAATCCCTACAGAAAACAGCTGATGATGTCTTTGGTGTGATGAAGGACATCAGAAGTGCCAGGGTGAGAGTGTCACTCAGGAGGTGGACGGCCTTCTAGATGGGAGTAAAAAAAAATTCAAAATACCAAATGAAGAATAACAAAACAGCATTAAAGACCAAGGAAGATCCAGAAAAGATGGGTGGACTTTCTTCCAGGGAGAATGTGAAGTACTATTGTTATCAAACAAAGCCCAAGTCCATCTGGAATAAAATACAGAATTCTGGTCAAGTGAATTCAAGAAAAAATGAATCAAAGTTGGAATGGCTATATAAAAGAATTATTATAATGCACAAAGAAAATAAGCCTGCCTTCTGAGAGGAAATTAAACAGTTGGCTCGGGAAAAACAAAAGCTGAATAAGACTTTAAATACAATCCAAGCCACGTAAAATAATGGATGATGCTGGCATAAGAACAGGGAGATATAAACAGAACATAAATTTGAAACTGGAAATTTTTTAGCCATCTGAGGAATCATGTTCTGAAAAAGTCCTTCAATATAAGATGGAACAAGAAAATAGTTTTAAAACAGACCTTAACATTTATGATGTCTGCTGGAAGCGCCTCAATGGTTCAAGAGGATTGTTTTTTTTTCCACAGGATGGTCCCTAAGTAATGCCAAAACTGTTAGGAGAAAACTGAAAACAATTTCCTGTGTTCATATTTCATACCAAGTACTTCTTTCAAGCTCAGATTTTTTTTATAGACTACATGGAGCAATTACGTATCTGATAAAATATTTAGAAGCACTAAGTACCCAGCATTTCCAATCACTGTAATATAAACATTTATGAAAATTGAGCCACAAAAGAACTGAAACTTGAGCTAAGCAGCAATTTTAAAAAAGCTTGGCTTTCAAAGATATCAACAGATTACTGTTTCCAAAATCCAGCTGATTTTTTTAAAATCAGGCTACTTGCATCTTAGTATGTACCTTCAGAGAGCCCTGACACCAAAAATGCCTGAAAGCTTCCCAGACTTTAAGTTGATTTTGATCTTGGTATCAGTCTTGCCAGTTATGATCTATTAACATATGATTTCTATACAATATTAACATATCTAGCATGATTTTCCAATAAGTGTTTGCTTTCCCACAGTATTTACAATGCTGTAATATGAAATACCTAACTTCTCTGTCATCTGGCTTTCTTAAAGTCGTATTAGAATCCTCTGAATACATCACAGATTGTCCTGCAGAACAAATTACTACAATGATTCATCTTTACAGCTACATTTTTGAGCTTAAAAGACTCATTTTAACTTTCTATTACGTTTTCAGATTTGAGATACCTAATATAAATTACAGCCAGGTCCTACAGTCAGATTTATTTATACAAAACTTCCAGTTGTACAAAATCCCTGTTGGCATTAATGGGTCTCTCAGCACCATATCTTACAACTAATTTGATGGTTAAAGTTGCAACAGGTCTAATATCTACGGGAAATAGCTTTTTGTTCTGGCCTGTGGACAGAACTCCATCAGGAAGGGCTGCGCAGTCATTTCTCACTCTTAACCCCAGGTGATTTTAGGAGGGCGCGTTTGAGACCCAGCAATGGGACAAGCGCGGCCAGGGCCGGGCCGGCAAAGCCCCGGGGTCCCCGGCCCACCTCAACTCACGTTCTTCGTCTCGTTGACCTCGTTCCTGCCCCTGCCTATGACCTCGCCGTTGTAGACCAGCAGGCAGCCCACGGGAACCTCCCCTTTCTCCAGCGCCTCTTTAGCCTGCGGGACAGACAGACGGACAGGACAGACAGATTCGCGAGAGGCACAGCACGGCGCTACAGCAGCGGCAGGAGCTTCTGCCGGCCCCCGTTCCCCCACCCCTCCCCGCTGCCGTGAGGGCTCCCGGGGCTGCCCAAGGTTTCCCCCGCGGGACAGCGGGAGCCCCGTCCCGCACTGACCATGTCGAGCGCCCGGTCCATCCAGGCCAGCCGGGCCGCCTCCCCCTCAGCCTCAGCCGCCATGCCGGGCCTGGCCGCTGTTTCCGGGGCACCGCGGGCGGTGCCGCTGCCGCCGCCGCCTCCGCCCCTTCCGCCGCCGCGGGGACCCGAGGGGCGGCCGGGCCGG
>VZTB01017334.1:24604-55510 GCA_013397245.1 Thryothorus ludovicianus
CACAAGAAGAAATGCCTTGCCCTTGGCACCTTCCTTGGCGGTGAGTGCCCGGTCGAGGGGCGGGGGCGATGGTACGGGAGGAGCGGGCGCCGGCCGTGGGGCCTCCCCGCGGAGCGCTCCGGGCTCCCGCCGGGTCGGCCCCCTCGGAGCTGGCGCCGGCCCCGACGAGCCCCCCGTGGTCAGGCGGGTCCCCGCCGGCCAGAGAGGCTCTCTGCCCCCGGGCCGCGGCCCTGCGCCCGCCTGGGGACACCGAAGGGCTCCCGCTGTCCGCCCCCGGAGAGCCCGGGTGCAGCAGGAGTTTCCCCCGAGGCTGGCCGGGACTCTGCGCGTCGGCCCTGGAGCCCTGGAGAGGGGAGCTCGGGTTGCCGGGTGCTCTTACGGCGGGTGATCGCATTACTTTGAAACAGCCTGGAAGCGTGGGTGGCACCTGTGCTGTTTTCGGGATGGAGGCTCCACTTTCACATGTACCTTGTGCCTTGAGGTGAATTGTCAAATATCACAGAATCGATTAGGTGGAAAAAAAGATGATGGAGTCCAGCCTCTGACCGAACAGCACCTTGTCAGCTAGACCATGGCACTAAGTGCCGAATCCAGTCTCCTTAAACGCCTCCAGGGATGGTGACTCCACCAACACTCTGGGCAGCCCATTCCGATGTCTAATCACCCATTTTGTGTAGAAATTCCTCCTAATGTCCATCCTAACCCTCCTCTGGCACACATTGGGACTATGTGCTCTTGTTCTGTCACTTGTTACCTGGGAGAAGAGACCGACCCCACCTGGCTACAATCCTTTCAGGTGTTTGTAGAGTGATAAGGCTTCCTCTGACCCTCCTTTAATCCAGGCTAAACGCCCCCAGCTCCCTCAGCCAGCCACTCCATACAGAACATGTGCTCCAGACCTTCACCAGCTTCATTGCCCTTCTCTGGACAAATACAGATCAGCTGCAGACACAAAACTTCCACAGAGAGGATTTGCATTAATTATTCAAGCACTTTCTCCCTTAAGGCTCTTGTTGAACCTATAGGGTAGTAATGATCTACTAAGTTCCACCTTCCATTTAAGTTATTATTGGGTTGTTTTTAGTTGGAAATGGATTTAAAAGAGCACGTTGGATCTGTCTCTCTGTTTAATGATGAGGTACACAGCTGTGCAGCTGGAGATTAGATATTCTTCAAAAGGCACAGCCGTGTTCTTTGTGCACTCAGTCATCAAATGTAATTTGAAATCAAATTATATCCAGTGTAAATGACACAGAACTGGAACTTGCCTGAACAGTTGGATGTTCTGAGGGCTACAGGGCTTTTGTAGTATGTTTTGTCATATATTTTGTCATATATTCAAGTGAAGTCCCCTGTGAAGGTGAATTGTATTTAATTCTGTCTTGCCTTGGTTCTTGTCATCTGCACTCTTTCATCATTAATTCCTTCTGTGGTTTCCCAAAGGTGCCAATTAATCCATGATGATAGGCTGGGTGATGGTTACTGCAGTGCTGGTCAGACTGCTCCTCCAGTTCACCCCCTCACCTGCAGGTTTTGTGGCTCTGTGAGTGCAGCACACTCATGTTTACCACCACACTTGCAGCCCACCATGTTAAACAGGTTTACACACCAGGCTGTCACCTGGAAGATGTCCTCCTTCCTCTTCAACTCTCTGTGTGAGAGTGGTGGCTGGACAAATGGCAATAGTAAAAAATCACTTCTCCCAGTTTCACCAAGTAAACATGGATCAATTCCCAAGTGGCAAAGCAGATATCTGGAGACTTGTGGCTCTCATAGCCTGAAATCTTAAATTCCTCATGTATAAACAGCCTTCTGCCAACCTGAACATTGACCTAACATAACTGAGTTTGCAATTTTTTCCTTATGATTGGTGTCACTTTCACTAAAATGCTAATGACTGGATGAAGTGTGTTTAAAATAATTATAGACAAAAAAATGTCTTTTAAAGAATTACCAACTTAAAAAAACCCAAACAAAACAACTCAAGATGCTTTTCCTCTAATAAGCGTTTCAACTTCTGACAGAAAATATTAAACTATGCTATCATTTTCTGCAGCACAGATCAATTATCTATTTCTTCAGGCCATGTGGTATTTGAGGACTGTAGCGAATTCCTTTTTATATATTTGAGACTGAAGTAAATCTGAGCTTCCACAAGCAGGTGAACATCACTAGCTGCCACCAGTGGCAACTTTGCACCATGGTATTTTAGGGGAGGCAAGAAGATGGGGTGAACTGTTGTAGAGTGCTGCTTTATAGCTGCTCAGCAGCTGAATCTTGAGTGCTTTGGTCATCTACAAAATTATGGGTCAGACCTTAAAAAAACTCCATGAGCTATGGTAATGCCACCACGAGTGAATGAGGACTGCAGGGTCCGTCCATGGTGGGCTCTGCAGAAAATACTGCCAAATCTTGAAAGATGGAATGCAACTTTACACGCTGCTTTTAAATGAAGACAGAATATTTGGAAGTGGCTCATGGATTTAAGAAAAGCATCCAAATCTGCTGATTTAATAGGAGACCCTGGAATCTTCATTTCTGTGGTGTTTTTTTAAGACCTGCAGGTGCATTTTCCAGGGAGACGAGTATAACAAGGAAGATGGGATATCACAAGATTTGATGATTTTAAATCCTTAACTGGCACGTGGTCAGAGATTAATGTGAATTAATTAGACAGTACAGAAGAGTTTCTAGATTATTATTATACAGTATTGTTGTTGTTATTATTATTATTATTACTACTACTACTACTACTAGACAGTATTATTATTATACAGTATTGTATCAGTGTTGTGTTACTGAATTACTATACCAAAATCAGAGATGGTTGGTAACTTTTCCTCTCTTTACTGAAGTGGATTCCATGTGTGTTACCAATGGCTGTCATTTTTCGAGCAATGTGTCAATCCCAACACTACAGTAGATTTCACTGCTTATGAAGATACAAATCTCAGGAAATAAGAGCTCAAATTTAAGGGAAAAAGCAACTGAAAAATAAGTGTAACTTCCCCTTACCCACAGAATATGGTTGAGAAGGCCTCACCTTAGCAAAGACCCTGTACAAAGCCTTTCTTTAGAAGTTGTTTCTTTAACAATATAAAATGCATTGCATACTTAAAAGACTTAAATCTCTTCTATCAAGCAAAACTTAGTGGTCTGGGATCAAACCAACTAGAAATATGGAAAGTAGAGAGAGAGCGAGCATGATGGACACATTAGATTCATATGTTTATTGGATAGTTTGATTAAAGTAGTTTTTATGTCAGTGCTCAGCATTCAAGGTAGATTTCAGTAGATAATTACAAAATGATTCACCATTGAAATTCTGTTGCTGCAGTGGAAGAACAAGCTCAGGGTGTGTCTGCAATGTATGGTTCTGATTTCAGTGGTGCATTAATTATTGCTGAATTTCATCTCTTGTGACCTTTGGCTTGCAGAAAAAGTGTTTCACTTCAGAAATCTCTCTGCTTAGCAGAGAAACTTGGCTTGGTTTGTGAGTAGGCACAGGGGCATTAAATATGTTCTGGTAGGACTTATTCTCTTACTGAGAGAATAAGGCCATAACAGGGCAGTTGTATGTTCCCTGATGCATGGCTTGCTTGACCATAAAGACAAACCACACAAACCACAACTTAGAGAGCTGTTGTGTCCTGGAAGGGTGCAGGCCTCTGTGTGTCAACACAATTTCTATGTAATAAAATTCTTAAAACTGACATTTTTCCTTTTTGTTTTGTTTTTTTTTTTTAATGAGGTAAGTGTGGCAATGAGGGCAAAGGTTTCTTAGGGTTGTAAAAGAGGTTTCCTGAAAACTTGATGTCTCCTAATTACCTATCCCATTCTTCTGCTCTCCATTCCACCTGTGAAGAAAGGAAAGGGCTGAGGGAGAGGGAAGCCATAACTTATGTGATGTGAGAAATATCCTACCTCTTGGAGGCCACTAGAGTGAACATGTAAGAACCTGCAGACTCTGTAAACTTCTCACATTACTTGCGTTTAGGTGAGAAGAGACTGTACAATGCTACAGGCAAAGAGGGGTATGTAGACAAACCAGAGCATTTTTATCTCAAAGTGTTGCTTCCACAAGCTATAAGTGCTGTAGATCCCAGGGTACTTCCTAGCTAGCAACTAAATCACAGAGCCCTTACACACACAAACACACAGACAGACCCCTTCTCCGGTGGGATGAGGGAGAAAATCGGGCCTGACCAATGCCCAGCAGCCCCCAAACTGTACTCCCCCCTCCCCTTGTATTCCCCCCTAATTTTGCTGCTGAGATGACATCCTGTGATATGTTGTGTCCTTTTGATCTTCTGGGGTCAGCTGTCCTGGCTGTGTCTCCTCCCAGCTCTTTGTGACCCCCAGCCTCCTTGCTGGGGGGTTGCTGCAATAGGCAGAAAAGGCTTTGACTTTGTCTAAGCCCTGCTCTGCAATTACAAAAACCTCTCTCTATTACCAACACTTTTCCTAGCTACTATGAAGAAAATTAACTCTATCCAAGCCAAATCCAGCACACGCAGCCAGTACATATGTAAATACGTTTCACTTTCCAGATCAATTGTAGAACAGCATAAAGTGTGTTTTGAGATCCTTACTGAGGCTCGTGTTCTTGAAGGATCTGACATCAGGTGATGCTTTTGATACTCATCTGTTTCTGAACCCTCCAAATCAGATGTGTTGGGACTATAGTATTTTATATAGTTCACATTTTCATGAAGAGAGAAAAAAGTTTTCATAGGAATTATCTCCTGGACAGCCTCACTATTTCTGAGTTATCTTAATTCTTGGTTTTATGTGAAACATATGGGAAGATTAAGCATGAAGTTCCATCTCTACAACAGTTTAGCTAATTAGACCTGAGTAAATCTTGCTGCAGCAGCTTTTTGCAGACTTCCCATCCCATTAGTTTTACTAAAGTAAAACTTAGTTATATTAGGTATTATAGAAAGCTGATATTGGCTTTGCGTGTTTATAACAGAAGACTCAAAATGTCAGCTTAGTTTTTTACAGGTTTGTTAACTAACTTGACATCGTGGCAGTTTTTGGATGTGGCTTTCTCTGGTCCTGCTTCCAGCTCCACGTGATGATTTTGTGTGATGCATTCATTCTGGACTTCTGAGAAGTCTGTATTATTGTCAAGTTCTCTGAATAAATGCAATGTATTAGTATAAATACACATATTTGTCCTGAAGAAAAATGCAAACACCTGGGCAAGCCAAACCCCCTGGCTGGCAGCTCCTTGAAATGTCTCATAAGCCAGAGACTTGAAGAGGCTCCCTGCTGTTTGGAATGAGTGCAGTGGGCAGAAGTTCACTGTCACAGCCAGGACTTGAGTTTCACAAGTGAGGTGCTGTGTCCTGCAGGCACTTACAAGCCGTGCAGTTGGTAGCAGAGAGAGGCTGCTGCTGACAACCAAACCTCAGTCTTACTGTTTGTTGTTTGCTGGCTTTGCTTAAGGTGGGCAGGCAGGTGGTGCAGCTTTTACTTTGGTTAACTGCTAATGCATCACATTCCAGGGAAGAGGGTAATCCTGGATTAAGCAATATCTGTTAACAATGGGTCAAAGATACACTTTAGTTCCGGGAAGGGAGGCAGAAATGAGACTCAGTGGCTGGTGTTGCATTGTTTTAGACGAGTATTTTTTCCTGGAGACTCTTTGCTAAACCCTGATAACAGCTACTGCAACTTTGTACCCTCTCAAGCCACAGCCGCTCTTAGTACAGAGTGGGCACACAGCCTTAACAAGCAGATGTTTGGCAATTTGCTGTCTCAGTCCCAAAGCTGCTGCTCCTGTGCATCACTCCAGGGCACACACATGATTCTTCTTGAACTTGTCTGCTGTGACCTGTCTACATTCAGGAAGAGTCTTTTTTTTACACTTAGGACTTTTCTGCTACAAAACCTGGAGTTAAAAGGATTTATTTTGGTGTGCAGGGAAAGTAAACAAAAGTAGTCATTTGGAGAAATGACTATATGTTAATGTAATGATAAAAATGTTATGGGGTAAAATGATTGGAAAAACCTTGTGTTCCAGAATTGATCACAATGCTAAAAAAATTGTTTCTATTTCAGTATGTTAACTGAAAAAAAAAATCAGTAACCTGACAGTTATTTTCTAAATAGATATTCTTGGCAGGAATTGGTAACATTTTAGATGAAAATAACCTTGATTGTGAAATCTCATTTTTGGTTAACAATTTAATGGTGTAATCATGTGTTTTGTATACGGACCCATAGTATTAAAATTTGCACCCAATAAAGTGAATATTTTATATGGCAGATGGGCAGTCTGCCTAAAGGCTGGAGTGAAGGAGAGACTTACCTGTTTCTGTTTTATGAGACTTTTGGGAAATGGAAGTGACTGTGGTTTTTCCAGACTGGTCTGGCTTGTAGTTGCCTATAAGCAAACAATGCCAGTACGAATAGCCAGATATTTTTACAACCATGGACATTGGACCACAGAGTTGACAAGGCTTTTCAAACACTGATGATAATTTTGGAGAATATTTTGTAAGGTTTTAATAACATAAAAAATGTAGCTGAATTCAAAATCTTGAGAAGTTTGGGTTTGTTTATGGGGTTTGTGTGTTTGGTTTTGGTTGTATTTTTTTGTTTTGTTTTTGGGGTTTTTTTTTAGTTTTTGTAGGTTTGGTTTATAAAATTAGTTTTGAAATTTTCAGATGTCAGCGACTGTTAAATGCCTATTTGTTCCAATATTGGCTTCTAAATGTGAAAATTTAACTTTGAAGAAAACTGTGTTTCCAACTTTACTTTGAGGAAAATAAAATAAAAACACTTAATTAGTTATCCGGGTTTCTTCTGTGTGCTGTTATTGACCTGACAGATTTGGAGCTGGCTCTCTTTAGAGGAGCTTCAGTAATTAGAGTATTAGTGGGCACAGACAGAAGATGATTAACTTGTACAATAGTATTTTCTTGCATGGATTTGTTCCTCCCTTATCTCTGTTCCCCCTCCAAATCTTTCATGAGAGAGGACAGGAAGCGCTGGTTACACACCTAGGTAGGAAACTGCTGCTGCCAGTGTAGGCAGGAGACAGCAGATGAACCTGACACACAAGAGGTGCTATAAGAAGGATGGAGGGGGAGAAAAAAATCATGGGAAGCAGCCTACAGTGAGCAAAGGCGGGGAGGACAAGCCTAGAAGGTGTAGTGGTATCTTGAGGAATGGCTTAGAAAAGGAGGCAGAGATGAGGAAAGATGGGAAGAAGGCTGTGGGCAGGCTGAATAGATACCTGAGCCCCTGGTGACGTGGGACAAACAGATGGGGGAAGCTTCAGAGGGATGTGTGTTGGAAGAGGTGAAAATGGAAAGCAAAGATTTTTGGTGTGTCTTTATGGAAATGAAGATTCGTAGTGAGAGTGATGAGGGATGGTCAAACCCTCGAGAGAAGAGTGTGGCTGGAAAGTAGGAACCAGGTGTGGTAAAAAGAGAAGAGCCACAGTGAAGCCCCATTGAAACTATGGTTCTTCATACGGAAGTTTCAGGACCAAATGAAGGAAGTGTTGTTCTATAACATTTTTCTTACATGTGATCTTAATAGTTGAGTTCTATTCCTAACTTATGCTAGTTTTAGAAATATATCTTTTAAAAAAATTAAATTTTCATCCATCTCCAGACCTATGCATTTCTGTTTGTTTTCTCTTTTCTTTGTTTTTCTTACCCTACATTGCTTCTCTTTTTTGTTTCAATCTCTTCAGTATTAGTTGTTCACAGTGCAGTAGTACCAAAATGTCTTCTGTGAATGGCAAGATACCTCTTCTAGGAAGTTTCTTCTACTGATTCAAGTCATGAGCCTTGATATTTTAATTAATTTTGAAAACATTCTTTCTGAGTATTGCTTTGCTAATAGTTATTAAAATACTCAAGACCTCCATATACAAAAAAACACCCGCTATGCATCCTTATGCTTTAAAATCAAATAAAGAGGTTAAGGAACCTTTCTCACTTTTTAAAAGAACCTTCTAATATGACTATTTTTCCATAGGAGTCTATTTACTGGGAAAATATGGGCAGAAGAAAATCAGAGAAATCCAGGAACGAGAGGCAGCTGAGTACATTGCCCAAGCACGAAGGCAGTACCATTTTGAGAGTAATCAGAGGACGTGCAATATGACAGGTAAGATAAGAAAATAGCTACTGTTTAGATAAGGTGGAGGTATTTGTGGATTTATGCTATTGTCAGGATATGATTATATGATTATGATTGTCAGGATGGAAGAGGAATAAGAAATGTAGGTAAATTCAAAATGTTAATTAAATACTGGTGCATAAATGGAGTTGTTTTGCAAATAAGGAGAGTCTGAAGAGCGGAACATTAAAGGGATTTTAGGGGACATCTGAACCCTTACCATCAATAAATGTACAAGTATGCATGCAGGTTACAATTTTTTGTCACTTCAGGACTTTTTTCCCTTAAACTGCATGTGGTATTGAGGTGTGAAACAGCATTTAGATTCAAGCAATACTGAATTTACAGCAGGATTATTTTATTCATTATAGCACATTGTTGGTAAGCTGCATGGAGAACTTGGTGGGTAATTTTTAATAAGAAGCACATCAGCCCATCAGTTTCCTACACAGTTTGAAGGTACCTGAGTAGCTGGAGAGCAAAAAGCAAAAGGAATTTTTCTTACAGCACCAGTCTTAGGATTTTTGGGAAGGAGATGACAGGGAAGAATTTTAACAAATTCCTTGCCATTGTAAATAGCAGCCATTCAAAACTGTTTTTATTAAACAAATTAGGCAGTATTTTATTTTTCTCTTGAAATTTGTAATGGCTTCTAGGGTGGCTCTTAAGTCCAACCTTTTTACCCTGACCAATTAGTATTTAATTTTCATCTTTTCTATTCTGTACTGCTGGGAGTGATCTTGCTGCAAGGACTAGGTTTTTCTTTGCCCTTCTTCGTACAAAGTATCTCAGATTTGGCAGCATGCATTCCTGACAAGATTTTTCATTCTTTGATCTTAGTATTTATCACATTTTCCATTTCCTGTTCCCATCAGGTAACAGCAGATCAGACATTGTTCTGAAAGTAAAGGATTTTTTCCCACTAGCTTTCTTTCATTTATAATATACCTTTCTCTGGTTCTCTTGCTGGTAAAAAACAAACCCCAGATCTTTTTCTTCTCACTGGGAGAAATGCAACAGTGTAGGTTTTTGCCAGATTTTCTTCTGGGGAGTTGTAGGCATGTATATGCAGGATGTGAATACACATCTGCAGCTGGAGCCAGTAAAACCATATGGTCACATAAGGGCAGCCAGCTCCTGAGAGGCACACAGGTTATTGTCCCAGTACTCCCCGGGTTTCCTATTTTGCTTGTGCTCACAGCTTTGCTTGTTGAGCAATGGGATGTACATCCTATAGCAGCTATTGAGTGTGAGTTGAGGAAGGGGTTAAAATGGGTTTTTTTGTTGATGTTGACAAGTATTATTGTTTGTTTTCTTTTTCTTCTAATAACAGTACTGTCAATGCTTCCAACACTGAGGGATGCCTTAATGCATCAGTTAAACTCTGAGAGTCTCACAGCTCTTCTTAAAAATAGGTAAGACTGTCTCAAATGTGTTGAACTCCGCTTGTTTTGATGACAAGTTTTTTTCAAATAATATAATGTAGAGAGTATGCAGAATTTTGATTCAGTGTCCCATTGGATCATTAGTCTTAAGGTATTTTGAAATCACTATGTAAATATTTTGTCATGTTGTATTTTGATAGGTATGGTTGGCATTTTCCAAAAATTGCAGGAAATAATACTTCCTTTAAGGTGCTGCAGGGAGAGACATGTTTTTTGTTGAAATGGTTATAAGATAGATAGATAAAAGTAACTGGAGGATCTAGTCCTCTCTTAAACAGAACAGAATATTTTGACTAAGCTGTTGATGTTGTGTTTGTAAAAATGTTTATGTAATCTTACCAAGTTCAGACATGAGTAGTAGTAGAAAGTATCCAAGATGAGATTGCAAATGAATGTAAGTGATGAGAAGTAATTTTTTGAATTTTATTTTTGAAGTAGAAAAAATAAGGACATGTCATACATTAACAGAAATACTTCCCTGTCAGAAAATACTTTGGAATTCCTTACAACTGCAGGAACAAATAACCTGTTTTTAAATACATAAAGTGCATAATAGCATACCTTAATGTAAATTGCTTGGCATATGGCACAGAGTAAAAGTGTTATGTAGGCAATTAACACAGGATTTCTGACTCACTCTAGACTGTCTTTCTAGTTTACCTCCCACTAGTTTATTTCTACAGCTATAACTTCAGCTCGCCAGCATTTAATAGGTTACCTATTCAGTCACTGCTTCTTTCAGTCCCACACCTTCCACAACAGAGCAGCCTGAATTAAAGGGGGAATCACAGCCTGAATGATGTTTTCATAATAAACTCTCTGAGTATTTGCAACTGTCAGTGAATATTATTTACTCCAAACAATGAGAAATTGGGAAAGATTAATTTTAATGGAATAAGTGTATTTATCATAATAAAAGTCTTATACTATGAAAACTTAAACTGAATAAACAAAAGAGCTTGTGGATCACCAGATATGTCATCTGAACTGTGCAGCAAATAGTCTCCAACAGTTTGTAATCCTTTGTTCAGTGGTGAAGACATATAACACCTTAGTTTATTCTCTGTAGCAAGCATTCTTTTATCAAGATACACCTGCTGTCTCTAAATTGTTTGATCAGTTGAAACAATGTTGGAGTACATTGATGCACCTCTGAATTCCAACAATTCTAGTAAAAATAGAGATTAGACTTTTTTGTTATTGGTATGCACATATAAAAACAAAATTTTTTCTAATGCTTGCTACATGCAGCATTCTGTAAGCATGGATGGCCATTTAGAGTGTATCTTACAGTGGAATTTGTGTCTTAATACTTCTTATTTTACTTACACTGAGGAAGTTTTGGCTGGATGCTTGAAAATTTTGAACTGAAATGTAGGGAAGGGGTTATGAAGGCACAGATAATGGAATCAGCCATCAAAGCTCACTCAACTTTGAAGTGATTCTTTGAAGGAGCTCTGCTATGCAAGGAGGTATAGATTTCTTTGCTTTCCACTTCCATTTGAGAAGATCAATCAAACAGCTCCAGACCCCTGAGTGCTGTTGTTGTTGACTATACAAAAGAGCAGATGTGGAGATTTACCTTTCTTTCATGTCCCTGAAAATGTATTGCTTTTCTCACATAATCTGTGTTGTGGCTTGACATGTTATGGATCTGTGTTATCATACATTATAGATCATCTTGTGCCTCAGGTAACCTCCTTTAACTTGAAATCCACTCACTTCCTTAAATCTGGGGTGGCCAGCGGTACACACTGGGGGTGTAAGGAGACTGAAGTCTTCAGGCCTCCAGAGAAATTTTTGAAGAGGGAACACCACCGAAGACCACAGAAGTTCTTGCTTGATCTGTCCTCCTCTTTTTAAAGCCCAGTGATTGGACAAGATAAGGTGAAGCCCCTGCTTCTGCAGCCTTGCAGATGTTGCACATCTCCCACCTCTTCAGCACTTGGCTTTATTCCAAACGTCTGGTTTCTGTTTGCATTGCCCTTTGCTTCCATAGCGAGAACAGCATTCCAAATAAATAAACAAAAAGTAAAAGTTGAGTTTTGAGTTGCAGCTGAGCCTTAGTAAATTGCAGGAGATGAAGACTGAAAAATTAATTTCCTCTGTTAGGCTCAATACTTGCAGACTTTAACTATTATCTCGCTGCTGCCTTAGGTTCTAAGGAGAAGCTCTGTAAGCATGAGCTCTAGAAAATGTTTTGATGTAATAGGTGCAAGTGTAGTTGGCTGATGATGTATTGGCTGCTCTAGCTCTCTTCATTCTACATTAAGAACCTACCCCTGAAGTTACAACTATAGCTTTTACTCCCATTATATACTTTATGTATAGAAACATTATTTTTTGGCAGACTCCTTTCTTTTATTTGTTTTAAAAAGTCTTTAAAAACTTGCATAGACTAGCTTGCAAAAAGCGTGTGAATTGGTAATGTTTGCCACGGATCCATAAAGCTCTCTCAGCTATTGTTTGTTTAATCTTTTTAGTTTTCAGAGTTGTAGACTTAATAGTTTATTGTATCAGTTTATTTGCATTATTTGATAGTGGTAAACATAAAAATTTTTGTTTATGTAAGTGATAGAATGTTCATACTAATGCCAAAGCGCACATGTTGTGCCTGTAAAGAGAAATGATTTTTGGTGAGAAGTACTGGGGTTTGGGTGGATTTTTTAAAATTAGGTTATTGTCAGTAACTAGTAAACTAGGTTACTGTAAAATATAGGTTAATTTCAACTCTTGGATCTAAATATTTAAGTGTTAATTCTAATCCTAAGAAATTACCGAATGTCCCCCTATTGTATCTGTCTGCCACAGATACAGTAGCCATTCTTTACTGACAGTGCTTAACAAATGAGAATGGCTGGTCAAAATTATGGAGGGTTAGCTTGCTCTTATTCCTGCTACTGCTGCTGTATTGCTAAGATTGCCTCTGGATAGCAGTGATAAATATACAGTGTACTTCAGACAGTGCAGGTGTATCTATGCAATCTATAGTCTTGCTTTGTTGACTGCAGAATATAAACTTCTAGGAACTGATCAGGTCAAAAAAGTGGACAGGCCTCAACAAAAGAAAAAAGATCAACATATATTGGTGTGGATGGTGCAAGACTTCTTTTCCACATATGGTTGTGATCTCTTTGGTTTTTGATGATCAAATACAAACTTTAAATGTGTCAGGCGGTGGTAAATCTTGCAGAAAGTAGGACAATGAAATGAGGATCCTGAATTCATTACACACTGGAAGTCCTACTGAACTGAGTCAGCATTAAATATATAGAGAGTCAAGGTCCCAGAAAAGACAATTTTGTACAATCAGTGGCTTTTTCTGACTGCATACTGTAGTAACTCAAAACTGATCATGTAAGTGTGTAATTGACATCACTAAACACTCCATTTATACATTAAAGTTTTAATATCTTTTCTATGCCTTTATAGTGTGTAGTTATAAACTAGTGTAGTACTGCTTTCTTGAACGAGGCTTTTCTTGAATGAGATATAGACCTGGGTATGATTTGAATAATTATGGTAGCTAAATAAGTTTGCCTTAGAGCACTGCTATGTCATTTAACATACTTGTTAATTTCCAAGTAAAATATTATTCTTAATATTTCCATTTATTTTTCCCACAGGCCAGCAAACAAGTTAGAAATATGGGAGGATTTAAAGATTATAAGTAAGTGGAAATGGAAGATTACATCTGCATAATTATTTAGTATAGATTTAAATGTCTTTCACACCATTTAAAACAAACTTTACACTGAGTTGTTTCAGTAGATATGAAGATAGTGTAATACACATGGCAAACCTCCTCCCTGCATCCCTAAAGGTTTTTCGTGAAGGAACCTTTCTTAGGCCATGGGAAGTTAGAAGCTCAGAGACCAAGGTGAAGAATTTTATTGGCCTTCCTGCTACTCTGCTAAATAATACTTTATGAGACCTTTCTGTGCCATCACAATAAAATGAATCTAGTTTCAGAAATTCTATGCTGAATGTAATGGAAATTCAATCAGAAACATAGGTCAGCCCTTACATGGCCAGCAGTTCCCTGGTTTTGAGCCTGTTGGAGAGAACCACTGTGTCAGTGGTCATGAAAACTTTGGATCATCTTATTTATTGGCTTATGGAAGCAGTGGAAGGGAAGAAAAAAGTAAACTCATATAATTATGCAGTGAAATTCTCCTGTTACATCTTTGCTTCCTTTTGGTTCTTTCTCCTTTTCGTAATACCTTTACACATCCTAATTTTGATCTGACTCCTTTTTTCCCTCTATATCTGTTCATGATGCTTCTTCTACACACCCTCATTGCCTACTGGCTGGTAGCTGATTTTAATTTTCCTTCTTTAGATCTTAGCTGCTTCTGTTTTATGTTTTTGACAAGCTGCAGTTGTGTCTGAATTGCATGATGAGGGCTGACATAGACTGTGTGTTTCCTGGCCTAATGAAGAAGGATTATTTGACTCTAAACATTTTCCTTCTGGAACAACTTGTATGATTTTTATTTTCTCAAAATAACTTGTGTAATGTGCAAAATTATATTAATATAGGACTTTAAATGAGACACTTAAGACGTAGAACTGGGACATTAGACTCATGACCATCTTGGGTATGTGTTGTGAAAACACGTTATGACAACCAGCGAGAGAAATGTGACTGCATATTTAAAACTGAGTCTTGGAGAGCACTCTGTCCCCCTGACTCACCCTAACTTGCCTGACTTTGCAGTCACTGTGTTTTGTCTTCCCAAGGTTTCACACGCAGTATTGTGGCTGTGTACAGCACCTGTATGCTCGTGGTGCTCTTGCGGGTGCAGTTGAACATCATCGGCGGCTACATCTACCTGGATAACGCCGCGCTCGGCAAGAACGGCACGGTGAGCGTCCAGCTTGTATCACAGGGAGGGCTGGCACTTCTTGGAAGGGAAAGGACTGTTTGGAGAGATGAAAGGGACATAGCTTAGGTCTATTGGAATGAAACCAAGGGCCCTTACAAGAGTGGGGTACGTGGAAGCATTACTGGCAGTACAATCTATTGATGTCCTTTAATAGCATCTAAATTTGGATGATGTCATGATACTGGTGCTTACCTGAGTACCAGCAATATTGGACAATGCCTTTTGTCTGCATTTGTCTAGCTTAAAGAAAGCTGCTTTCTGTCTAAACACCAACATGAAATTATTTATTTGCTTTGATTTTTTTGTGAAATGAAATTACTCTGTGAATGATTCAAGATATGTGAGCAAAGGTACATATATTATTAGGTCTTCCTAGTACGTACATTAATTCCTTTGTTAAATTTTTCTAATATTAAAGAAGAAAACTGTTTTGAAATTTTGACAATTGGGTTTAACTCCAAAAGGCTAAATGTCTGTTGGTGGGGACAAGCAAGGTAGAAGAGCTGGTTTTTGTTGATACAGTGTATCACTGCACAATAAAAATAGATCACTCCCACAGTAAGCAAGTGCCCGCTGTAGAGTGGGGCCTGCAAATTGCTGGATGGCTCATGTAAAAATAATGGATACAATCTGATTGGTTCTCATCTGCCCCCCGGTGATGGCTCCTACTGAGAGTCAAGGAACGGCATGTCAAGGCAAGATGGAGAAAAGCTTTCAATAGGAAGGCTAGAGTTGGCTGAGGTAGTGCTTCATTTTGTAAAACCTGAAAAAGCTGTTTTAGAAGGGCAAGATGAGTTTGAACTAGAAACATGTTTCCTTTCAGTTAGTTTCTCAATAGAGAAGTGGGTTGACAGGGCCGACTCTGAGGCATTCCATTGGGACAAACTGGAATCCTGTCTTGATTTCTGAAAGTTTGTTTTCTGTTAGAAAAGCTTTTATTAGGTTTCAGCATAAATAACTTGCTCCACTAGATTTAATTTCTGGGGTGGTGGAGGATCTAGTTTCACCTGCAATGTAGGTGTTTGAGAGACTTTCCTTTAGGTGAATAAAAAGTGACAGATTTTTCTGTGCCACTGAAGATGGAAGAGAGATCTGTATAGGTTTGAAGAAAAAAATGCCAGAAGACTTATGACAGATCCAGAGACTGATGGGCAGGAAGAGTCAGTACAAAGTTGAAGACAGTGGGACAATCTGTTTGCTGAAGACCTATTACAAAGATTAAGGAAATGATTTTTGAAATTATTTTTGCATTGTTCTCTACTGTTGACATGTTACAGAACTTCTGGGTTTTTTTTCCCCCCACAGACACCACTAGCTCCCCCTGAAGTCCAGCAGCAATATTTATCAAGCATTCAGCACCTTTTAGGAGATGGTATGATGCTTATTATGCTAATTACCCTTATAAAATTCTACTTTTTTTGGGACTTGCCCAAATCATTAGAATAATTTTTACTTTCTTCCTTTTAGGACTGACTGAGTTAATAACTATTGTTAAACAAGCTGTGCATAAAGTTTTTGGAAGGTAAGAGCCATTATTTCTCTGTGGTTAGCTTTAAGTTTTATTGTGATAACTGTTCCCAAAATAAAGAGTTTTATAAGAATTGGGGGTGGGACAAAGCAGGCATATTAGCTTTTTCAAAACTATGCTTTTATTATACCAGACTGTGTCTCTCAGTGCAAACTCACATAGCTGATTGGAGTCTTGTTACTTGTAAACATGTTATTGGTAGAAAAAGAAAGCAGCATAATCATTTTGCAATCAACACTGTGGTCTTTTTCCTTTCCAGTATTTCCCTTAAGCAGACCTTGTCTCTTCTGGAGCTGGAACAGAAACTTAAAGATATCAGGGAAGTAGTGGAACATAAAGATTCGGATCGGATTGTGTCTTACTCTCCCTTGTGTCGTTATCTGATGCCAGATGAAGAAAACCCCTTGGCTAGCCAGGTACTTTATTCATTTCACTTCACCTACCTTTTTTCATTCTTTTTGGGGAGGATTTTTTGGAGAAGGAAAGGTGCATAATAGTCTTCTAGTGTACCATGGCATCTATGTCTTTAATAAATGGTGAAGCCTCTTCTGTCATAAATCAAGTATCCTCATCTCTTTAATCTAGGTACAGTTGTATTTTCTTCAGATTTGATAGAAAACAAGTGTCACCCTAGACTGTCAGCTTTGTGCTCAGAAATGCAGCCCAGCAATTGCCATTAGCCCGTGAAAGAAGCTGTGATACAGCAGAGCTTAACTCATCCCTAAGATAAATTGTGTCATCTGTACTTCTGTATTGGCAATATTCATGGAGTGTTGAAACATCTTGGCTGCTGCACAAGAGAGTGGTGTGCTGGAGTCCTTTGATGCTTTGGGCTGAAAAATAAACAGAAGTCAAGAGAAAAGTGTATCTAATCTCAGTTGCAACATTAATTTCTTAAATTTTGTGAAGGTGTTTGTCTCCATCCACACCACAGGCTGGAGAAAACTCATTCTTCACTTGGTGTTACACTGGTGTAATGAGGAAACCTGGGCTTCAGCATGTGACTACATGCACTTATTGCTTTAACTTTATCTGATACGCTGGGAAATTTTCAGTATTGAAGGTCAGAATTGGAAAAATTACTTCCTCAGATAGTCTGGTATTTCCTGCTATTATTGTTTTTAGTTAAAAATCCTACAGTGACCATTTAAAACACAAATTATAAAGAATCTGATTTACAACAAAATTTTCTTTTATATTTAACTTGTACATCTTGACTTAATTCCATGATACTCAACTTTCCTATTTCTACTCTTATTCTTACAGTTGCTGATGGCACTTACTAATAGTGTCTGTCTTTGCTTTTTCTAGGCCTGTGGACTCACAGAAAGAGACATTGCTACAATTAAATTACTGAATGAAACTAGAGATATGCTAGAAAGGTACAGAGAAATATGCTGTATTCACATTAAACTCCTCCTCAAAACTATTGTTCATCTATGACAATTACTTTCATACAAAAAGCTGACAACTTTTAATTTGCAAAATGTGATCATTTTGAATTATATTTTTATATTTATCAGTTGTAGGCAGGGGTTTTCAAAATTTGTGAGCTCTGAAACTTTTACAGAAATGCTACTTTAACAAGGTACCCAGGATCTCCTTGGCAATCAGACCTATTATCTCTTCCTCACCTGCTCTGTAGTTATGTAGGAACAGAGGAGTACTTCTCTTCTGCTAAAGCAGAGTAAATTGAGAGTAATGTCATTGGATTTACTTGCTTTGATAAAGTGAACACCGGTTTTGGCTTATTGGAATTTATTTTTAAAGCATGGTTTTGAGGGTGGTTGTATTATGTGTCCTTTTACTGTAGAGCTGGTAAAAGTGAGGCTCCTATAATAAACATAGGATATGAGGGAATTGAGACAAATGTCAAACTATTCTTACAGTTTAGCTGTTAGGGATGTGGGGCACTTGAAGTCCCTTCTATGTTATTACTTAGTAAGAAATAGAAGTGAGGAATGCTTCAGGTTTATCTGGGCTTCAGTAACCCTAGGGTAGAGTTGAGGTTGTTGAAGGAGCTAGTGTTGCCACTAGGAGGTGGCAGTGGTGGCAATGCTAGTGCCGTTTGTCTGGCTCACACATCACCGTGAGGGGAGGCACACCTGTAGCACTGAATACTTGCAGGCTTTTTTTAGTTTGAGAAAAATTAAACCCAGGAATAAACTTTTTTTTCTATTATTCTTTCTTTTCAGTCCAGACTTCAGTACAGTTTTGAGCACATGTTTAAATAGAGGATTCAGTCGACTGCTGGACAACATGGCAGAATTTTTTAGACCTACTGAAAAGGACCTTTCTCAAAACAGCTCTGTAAATAGGTAAATGTTTTCTTTTGTTGTGGTTCTCATGTCAGTAATGCTTTGGGTTCATAGTGAATTCCAAAAAGGCCCTTGATTTTCCTGCCTTCTTGGAGTTCTTGTGCTGGAAATATTATTCTGCTTCTTGCTCCTCAAGGATCACTGTGTTCTCCTCACTTTGGCCAAGTAGGCAGCTAGGAGGATTCATGTTTCCTCCTACCCATGAAATCACTAGAATTAAGTGAGGTTCTTTCCCACCATTGCTTGCAGACCTAGTAGAGATCAGATGAGCTGTACCTTGCACTTCTTGCTGAGCACGGTACAGGCAGAGTGCCTTTGGGCTGGGTGGGGTTTACCCTGTGCTGGTGCCTCCTGGCAGATGTGCTCAGTGAGGCTGTGAGGAGGAGAGCCCTCCCCTGCAGCCCATGAGCCACGAGCACCTCAGCCTCCACCAGTTACTGTGGCTCTCAAGGAAGAGGGGTGGGCATTGCCCTGATCCTCCAGTGACAGGGAGCCAAAGCAGCCATGGAGCTTTAGGTTTCACAAATAAAATGCAGTAACATTTAGGATTTTCTACATCCTTCTAGAAGAATATTTAAAAATGGCTTTTATTTTGAACTTAACTTTGCTTTTAAGTAGTGTGGTAAGAACATTACAAATCCAAAAGCTGAGTTCAACTCTTGGAAATATTATTTCTCAAATATTAAAATTAAAACTTGGAATAACTGGGTTTATGTATGTTTATTTTAGTAACTATTGACTTTCAGAGAGTTTTGTTTTAATTTAAATATATACTGTTTACATCACTCAAAACACCCCAAAGTCTGTAGGTTGGCTATCTGCCTAAGCCTGGTTTAGTTTGAAATAGCATGAAATTGTAGACAGGCAGTTCTATGACCTGTCTACTTACATACACATGTCAAGACTCTGACTAAACCATAATTCTCTTGCATGAGAAGCAAGTGTGAAAATGTGCAAAAGGAATATGAACTGGAATTGAACTGGTACTTCTCTGTATTAAAGGAAAGCCTTGATATGGAGAAAAAACCCTTCATCCATACATTTTAGTTTGAGGTCTTTCAATTCTTACTTTTTAAGTGGTAATTACTTAGAATCACAGTGTGGTGGCTTCATCTGTTTCAGAGCAGGTCAATATTTTTTGTTCTTTCCTAGTCTTTCCAGTGTCAGTCTTCCTTTAGCCAAGATAATTCCAATAATAAATGGACAGATCCATTCAGTATGCAGTGAAACACCCAGTCACTTTGTTCAGGTAAGAATCTGCCTTATTTACAATATCCCAAGTAAAATCTTGAAATGAAATGAATATTTCTTTTTAATAATTTAACTGTTTAATTTCAGTGGCTTTAGAAAACAAATTGAGAACAATTGCCATAACAAACTTCTTGTCAATTTGTATGAGAACAATTGCCATAACAAACTTTTTGTCAATTTGTATCTTCCAAAAATACGCTGTTTTTCTAGAACTTCTTTCTTCTGCAGAACCATGCAGAAGCACAGTACAAATGTCTTGTCTTGCCTTAGTTCTCCTTGCAGGTCTGCTCCTAAACCTTTCTAAAGCAAGAAGTTTTGAGTTGTGCCTGTGGGAGTAACAGGTGTTTTTCTTAGGAATTCTGTACTACAGCACAGGAAGAACAGTGCGGAATGTGTTTGATTAAGGAAGTTTATTTTATACATTTCTTTCAGGACCTGTTGATGATGGAACAAGTGAAAGATTTTGCTGCTAATGTTTATGAAGCTTTTAGTACCCCTCAGCAACTAGAGAAATGACCTGCACATTTTTACAAATGGATGTTGTATTTATAACAAATCCCTGGAGACTACTGATGAGACTTGGGTTATAATTTTATAATGGTGTAGGAGTGGCAGACCAGCAGACAGAGCGCTCTGAGGAAAGTGAAAGTGAGCCCATATTTTCTTCAAATTATATATCACCCATTAAAAATATTCTTGTTGAAAGAAACATTGTAAATTAAGACTTTTTTAATAGAAAAGTGGTTAAACTCTTCCATAATTCCTTGGGTTGTTTTTATTGCATCTAAATGGCATCTGGTGGCAGTATTACAGCAAGCTACTAAAAAACTCATTTTTTTGCCTGGGGTGTGTAATTTTTGGGAAGAATTAATGATTGTGATCTAAAACTAGCACAGAGCAGCAGAATGAAGTAATGCTTTTTTCTTCTTCTCGCCCCCTCCCCGGTTTTTCTTTCTATGAAGTAAATCTTCTTCCCCTTAACTTTACAAATCTTGTTCCAAAGTCTCTTAAAAGCCTTTGCCAATGGATGCATGTTCCCCTTGAACAAACTGGGGGTCTGCTGTCTGTTACTTAATACTAAAGGAATGTGGGTTTTTAGACATTCTCTTGTTTATGCTGTTCAAACAGCTACACTGTACACATTACCTTGTACATATTTTATCTTCATTTGTATTAATTTTGAGCCCAATTGTCTGTATTGTAATAAAATATTTTAATGTATAATTTCTGTGTAATAACATTACTAGCAGGGAAGAGAATAACCTGATCTGGCCAATCACTCAAAATCCTGACAAAGTTGAAAGAATAAATTTAACTTACACAGAACTAATTTTGCACTCATGAATATTACTCAGGGAAAATAAACCTTCAGTCTCTACACTGAAACAGAAATAATCCATGTTTTTTGTTGTCTTTTATCTCCTCTGCAAGTTTCACCTTGTGTGTCTATCCCTACAAATCATGACACATGATGAGTTTGGAAATTTTTAAGTTGGTTGCAGTCTACTCTCTGCTCAAAATATTGTCTCTTTGCCAAAGTTGACGATCCCTAGCAACTGCTGATGATTTCTTTTTTTTCAAGAGTTAGTTGCTGAAGTAAATATTTTGTTTAATAGTCCACAGAAGGCACCCTGGCTAACTGTGTATAAACAAAGGCTGTAAACAAGAGGCAAATTTTATCCACGTAAAATTATACAAAAAATAAAAACCCAACCCTTTCCCAGTTTACCTGTGTCCCAATAATGGATGGAGTTACTCAAGAATAGGAACATGTAAACTTAATGACTTTCATGATGAGAAATGATGATGTACATATGCAGTGTGTGTATGCATTTATGATAAATTCCTAACCCTTACAGGCCTGTTCTTGCAGATGTTACCATACTCAGCTGAAACTGCCAGCTACCACTGCTTAAACAGAACTGGAAAAAGTATATTCTTTTCTCTAAAACTGTCAGTTTTTACTGTGCAGTTTTGTGGAAGGTAAATTTCTTGCATTAAAGAGAGTGTACAACTGGCTTATGTGCATTTGAACACCAACTTGAGCTTTATTATTTCTTATGTTCTTAAAAGTCTCATGCCTGTTTCCTCTCCATCTCATTTTTCAAATAACTGCCAGAAACTGACTAAACCAAATGTAGAGGTCAAGGTAGCTGCTCAGTGTTTCACACAAGTTCAGAGGAACAAACTGCAGAGGATCAATTATCTAGTGGTAGACTTTGTGAGGTTTGTCCCATTCCATCCTTTAATAACAGCCAACCTCTCATAGAAAAAGTGAATTTATTGGTATTTCTCAGTCAAACAAGTAAATTTAAAACCAGTGATAAGAAAGAGCAAAAGATCAGTATTCCCTGCTAGCCAGGGCTCCAGCAGAGTAAGGCTCAGTTTACATCAGTCAGTTGTAAGGTCCAGCCCCACTGACATGGCAATTGCTGAGGAGTCAGTTGAGGTAGAGCAATAACCATTCCCTTTTCTCCCAGGGCAACCCATTTCAGCAGCTCCTTGTACCCAGCCAGCTTCACCTAAAATAGAAACACACACTACAGTTAGAACAGCACCTTTGCAAAGTACATATAAGTGCAACATTGACAAAATAAATATCACTCCATAACTACCTTACTCACCAAAAATCCTTAAATGCCACTTACCACCCAAATGAGTGAAAATTATTAAAGGTAACGAGAAAATTGCAAGTAGATATGCAAGTGAAAAAGCTACTCATGTGGGGTCTTGAGAAGTACTTAGGGCTGTAAAAGGTACATAAACAACCTTTGGAAGCATTTAGGGTGGGATTTAGGTCTAAGCAGGAATCTAGGAGCCACAGTACAGAGCTTTGCATCCCCTATTTCCAACACCTGCTTCCCATGGTGAAACTTGTAGTCTCGAATGAGTATGACTGTTTCTTACAGAGTGTAGCCAGGTATCTCAGAGAAAGCTGAAGAACTAAAAAACACAAACAGGTTGTTGTCACACCAGCTGGTGACCTGCTGGAGTGGCTGCAGATCACTCTCTGCTGCTGAGGAACAGCTCTGTCTAGTGCACACAGAGCCTAACTGCCCTTCCAAAATTCCAGAGGCATCTCCACTTCTGAAATGACTCGTTCTTCAAGGAGCTGTCTTGGCACCAGTCAGACTACTTTCATATGGAACTAGACCAGAAGGGGCAGTCCAGAAACACTCTTAATCCATTTCAGGAGCTAATGGACATGCAGTGCATGAGATCAGAGCAGAGCTAAGCCAAAGTGAATCTCCCCTTAAATGCACAGAGTTGATACCAACTTCTGCTTCCATTGAGTTACTTGGTACTTGCCAATGTAGGTGTTACATCACTGTCCTCAAATTCTGACCTCCCCTTGGTATAAGATCTAGGGACACACTGACTGCTCTTCAGCCTCCCTGGGCAACAAAAACCTCTGTGTACATTCCTTTCCTGTAAAGCTTGGACTTCAATCAACTGCACCACTACAGCAACTCCAGTATCAAAGTCGAGAACAGCTACTTTTAAAGTCATGCTGAGTTAGAAGTCTACACAGGAAACAGGAGGGGTGGCACAGTTTTATCCACTGCTCCTTGGCCTCTTTGAGACTTAGTTTGCAAGCTAAAATATATTCCAGCAATATCTCAGTCTAACTTTGTTTGGTGGAGAAGAAACACCCCGCTGGGAGGACTACGACAAGGAGGACCCAGAAAGGAAAACATTTTGCTGGGTCTCTTCCAAAGTACTCTGTCTTAAGAGCTATGCATTCCCAAAGATGCCAGAAAGTTAAACAAGATGGAACAGGACACATCCTGGAAGGAGGGGAGGGGTGTGTGTGTGCACTGTCTTTTACCTGTGTTTCTCCAAGCTTAGCCTGTGGCTCACCAAGTTCCAGAACACCAGAGACTGGCCAGCTAAGGAAGATAGCGTTGACTTTCCCTTCTTTAGGGCTGAAAGTGTACCTGGTTAGAAATGGGAACCAAAAAGGCACATCAGCTTTTCCTTGTAGATACATAAGAGTGCTTTCAGGACTGGAAAAATGGATTAGAAGAGTCAGGATTAATTACACTTTCACACACATAACCACTTTGTCAGACGAATTATGCCCTTTAATAATGTACTGTTCCCTGAAAATGTGTTTCAACAAACTAGGTATGATGGGAACTATTAAAGAACTAAATTCAGAGGTAAACATCTTTAGTACCTTTAGCACACTATTAACAACTCAGCCATATAGAAAGGACATACTTGCAGGATGGGGAATCAAGAAATAATTGTAGGTTATATTCAGAAAAACATGGCATTTCCCATCTATACACTAACATTCAGACTAAAAGAATTTAAAATAGTATGAGCAAGTTTCCACCTTGCATAGCTAGTTTTTAAAAATACTATTTCCATCACTATGCCAATGGAAATCTTGTGGGACACTCCTGAAACATTCCTCCCTCCTTCCTTCATTTAGTTACAATGTTTTATTGCTCTTGACAGTTCAGCATCTCCAGACTAAAGCCAGATGGCCAAATCTTACTGGGAATGGGAGTAAAACCACCCTCTGAGACAACGGGTCAGGACAAAAACCTAATGGATCATGAAGGTAACTAGAGAAGCTACAAGTAACAAGGGCAGAGGGGAGGCCAGAGATTGGCTGTATTTAGCAACCAAATAATTGTTATCTTCCCATTTCTTTCTAAACATCAAGTGACATCGAGTACTCTTGTTCAGACAAACACTTCATAGCAATCTTGTATTGCCAGATTTTTATTTTATTTCTGTTACCCACTAGAAGCAAACAGAATTACCTAACAGATTAGCCTACACCAAGAAGCAAAAGATCACCAAAGAAATGCTTGCAGCTTTCCTTTCAGGCTCAGCATAATCCCAAACTAGTCTCTACCTACAGCTTTATACTCATTTCAGATGCAGTTACTTACACTAACAAAGGCATGAATTCCTTCACCACGTACAAACTGAGACAGTGATTTCTGTAGCATCAGGTCATCAGGGATTCCAAAGCTCTGCAGAGGCTGCATTTTGGCTCGGCACACTCACCAGACTCCAGGTGTGACCGTGTCATTCTGTGCCCTCCAGGGCCTCGTTCCGTAGATGGCCTCCCTGTTGACCTTCAGCCAAGCGCCCACCTGCCGCAGGCGCTCCTCAAACACAACCGCGATGCGGCCATCGTGGGTGGGCCCGATGTTCATCAGGAGATTTCCTCCACAAGACACCGTTTCTGCAAGTTGCTGAAGTGTTTTAACACAAAGAGCATATGGTTATGAGTAATGAAATCACATATTATGCTACTGCTGCATTCTGAGACTTTGGGGTTCATCCCAAAAGTTAATACAAAATTTAAGCTCCCATTAAAAGCTCCACTGTCAATTTTTACATCTGAAAACAGCCCCAACAAATACCTTCTTCCACCAATACGCCTGCCTGAATCTACATTAGAATCAGATTCTGCAACTCTTTATCACTTCAACTTCTGAAAGAGTATCATGAGGGTTTTACCAATAGGACAGATAATTTCTCTGCACCAGAGTAGAGTAAGGCAAATTGCTACTTCATCTTTGTTGAATCTTAGAAAAGCAACTTCCTCCTTCTTCCTGTTTGATGGCTTTCCTGTTTTACAGAAACATCTGTAAAACACAAGGAAGCCTCCTACAAAACCTATAAAATTTGTGTTCATATCCACACTGCCCTCCAGAGATCATGGACTAGGATGCCTAAGTCTGAGAAACAGACAGCTGGAGACAAGCTGCTGAATTAATTCAAACCTTCTGCCTCTAAAAAGAGGTTACATCAATTTGAAATTGTCTTTTGCGAGGACAGCAGTAGAAACAGATTTAGATTAAGCAACAATCTTTCCCTCACTAGCTGAATTTTGCAATTAAATGCATTATTTTGGAAGATTGATCAGTCTTCCTTTCATTCAGGTTTCGTAAGCTTCAAATCTTTTTTAAAACCTCAGACTAGTAAGAGAATCAATGTTCTAACACCAGCTGTCTGCTTCTGGTAGTGTTTACCTATGTGATCTGTAAGGAAAGTTTATTGCTAGAAAGTAAAACTACTGCTGAATCATAAACTGTTTCTATCTGCAAAGGGGAAAAGATGTAGCCTTCCAGCAGGAGTTCCAAAACAGGAACTGTGAAACTGCAACTGTTTGCTTGCCATCAGCTTGCATATGCAGCTACCAGAGGAACTTAATAGAAAAGGTAATGAGACTGTCCATATCAGTCCTCAGCCAGTTACTCACAGGGCAAATGGCTTCTAAGAAACTGACTGAAGTTCTACTAGAAATTCATTCTATACAAACGACTACGAGAAAGATTAGGAATTACGTGGATATGCAATGGCTGGAAATTAACAAAGCAATTTTTTATTTCACGGATTCCCCACTGAGTTAAAATCATCCTATTCATAAGAACAGCTACACAATCGAACTGTTAAGCAGCACAGTATGACGATCAGGAGAGAGAATGGGGAGTGGCAGCAGCTCCCGCGGCGCTCGGTACCTTCACCAAGTCCTCGATGGCGAGGTAGTCCGGGAGCCGCGCGTCCCTGCGGTAGCCCCAGGAGCTGCGGTCGATGCTCATGCAGTTCTCCCACTTGTGGGGCAGGAGGCGCCCGGGGTTGTAGCGGTCACTGCACGTGTAGAAGCCGCCGTGGGCGCAGATGCTGCCGGCTCCCCAGCGGTCATTGGTCACTACTGTGTCCCGGACTGGGCTGGGAACAGAGGAGTTCCATTGTTTTTACTCTATAAAATGCGGTCACAGCCAGCATAATCCCTTCCCAGACACATCCCTCCCAGGAACTAACATTTTGGATGACTTCTGTGCTATTAATTTATTACAGTAAGATTAAGTGCAATGTCAGGAATTCTATTGTCATGCTTTGCTAATAAAAGGTCCAGATCAGAATTTCTTAGGGAAATAAGTTCCAGACTTTTATAGGAGCTCTGCCAGAAATCACTCAGCACTTCATATCCACCGCCACATGTTCAGTCTGCAACAACAACGTACCCATATTCTGAAATTGTCCTCCTATCCTGTGATTCTGTGCAACAGCAAATAATTAGGGAAGACTATGATTAAGCAGAATAGCCAGTACTATCTTAAATGATTCATTTGCAAATGTGTTTAAAAAATACCAAACAGTCTTTTTCTAAAGCCATTTAGAGAGTTCTAGGAAAGATCTGGATTCTATATTTCAGGAGAATTAATATTTCGTAAAGTCCTCTTAAGTAGAAGTAGCAGGTTCCACCAAACAGAAAACGAAACAAACTAGACACAGAGAAGAATTTCAGATAAAGAGCTAAACCAGCATCATTATGTACCTGTCATTATAGAGCCAAGCCAAGAAACCAGTGCTGTTCCAGTAAGTATCTGGAGCATTTCCATCCCCATCAGACCAAATTATTTCTGGCTGGTACTTGGTCACAATTTCATAGAGTTCTGGTAATGATTTGCTGGTTGGAAACTTTCTTGTCTTAAAGGCATTGGTGGCATCCTCAAGGAAGAGAGGATTGAACCATTCAAACAGGGAGTGGTATAACCCAAAATGCAAATCAGTCCTGTTTCTAACAGATGTTGCTAGTTCAGCAACAAGATCTCGCTTTGGTCCCACATCAACAGCATTCCAGTTCCAAGAATATTTGGACCCCCACAAAGTAAAGCCTAAAAAGAGAAAAATCAGAGGATAAGAAAGAACAAAGAAGAGAGGACATTGCAGTTCTTTCTGGAAAGTGGTTGGAAGTGTTGCAAAAAATAAAATAATAAAAATTATATATGTAATAATATTGTCACAGTATAAAGTGTGCCTATAAACTGTTTATGCACAATGGTAGTAGTTTTAACATCAGAACATCAGGTTTTTATATGTACACATATACACTTATATTTTCCAGTTCTGTACTGCTTAGGATAATTATTCCTTCTCTTTAATTATTTGTATGTCTAGTTATGGTCTAGATTAATTCATATTAATCTATATGTCCCAATTAACTAGATGACACTTACAGCCCCTTCCAACACAACACGTTCTCTAACTCAATGGCTCTGAAATTAACCAGAAATACAGCAGCTTTTGAGGCATTTACATCAAATGTGAACTGCAAATACACAATCAGTAAGTGGTAGATAGAATTGTTCCTCAGCTGCAGAAAGCCCAAGCTATCGTTCACATTTAAAGACTGTTCTCCTCTCTTCTGTTTCCATCTTATGCAAATGTTCACTTTTTGTTTGCCTTGATATTTATAATAACTAATAGCTCAATCAACTACTCTGTATGTGTTTAAGGAGAGGGCAAAAACTCCTGAAACAGCTTTTAAAACATCAAGATTAAATATCAGGAGGGATCTGACCTTTCAGACATCCATCATTCCAGCACAAGCACTTACAAATACCACTGCACTGCAGACTCAGACCACTGCCAGAGGAGCTCCACTCTCACCTTCTAATCCCTTTATACTCGCTGTCTAATAAATCTTGTGCTATTTTTGTAAACTGGATACATGCAATTGTACTGACCAAACAACCTAAAAATTCATGCACAAGGCCATTGGACAGACTAAATGAATTCTGGCTCTTTTCAAGTTACTGGGAATTTCAACTCAAGTATCACCAAGATCAAGAATTATGTGTGCCAGACCTGAGGTTAAAACTGACACATCACAAGTTGCCAGTCTTGAACCCACATCTCAAAAAGACCAACAACATTCAATAGATGTTTCGTAGTATATCTTAATATTTTATGCTTTCTTTGCTACTGTATTTCCCTCCAGACACTTTTTCTTTACTTTTCTCTGCAAAGCATCTTACAACTACAGTGCTAAAAAAAAAAAAAAAAAATGTGCCTGTAAAGCCACAGATCTAGTTCAAGGTTTTGGCTTCTGTGAACCACATCAGGAAGAGCTGTACCTTCTTAAATCTGAAGTTGACTCCTGGAACATGTTCCTAAATTCCTTGGAGAAACCAAGGGAGTTGGTCAACTGCCTGCTCACAGCAGCTCTCCAAATGTTAAACAGTGCAGAATTCACTTTTATGATTCCTTCAGCAATAAATTGCACAGAAGTAAAAAATAAACTATGGCCTCTGCAGGAAGCTCAGCTGCTGCCACCACTTCAGGCTGTCTCACCTATGGCAAGAGAAGAGTGGCACAATCTATCACTCCTCCCATACAAACTCCATGGCCACAGCTTTTGTGTGTCAGGAAAACACCTGCACGTTTCTTGGGTGATTTTTATTTCCACTTTGGCTGTGCTGGGGCAGGTAAGCCTGTCTGGATTTCTCTGTCTCTTAGAAGGCAGGAAAGTCACCTGCTTTTTTCTTCTGTTGACACAAATGCAGCAAGTACCTACATTCACAAAGCTTACACTTACCCTCATGATGTTTTGAAGTTAAGACAACATATTTTGCACCTGAAGCCTTCAGAATATCTGCCCACTGGTTGGGATCAAAGAATTCTGCTGTAAACAGAGGACCAAAATCTTCATAGCTGAAGCCAGCTGGGTAATTTTTGTCCATAAATTTCACATAGGGCTCTCTCTTTTCTTTCTGCCAGTACCACCTACAAAAATAGATAACAAAGCATGTCTGATGATGTATTTTTAGACAAAGAAATAAGAATTGAAATCATCAGCTTCTTTTTAACACTGAGAGGTAGAGGTATTGGAGGTATATGACACTGACAATACAACAAAACTGAAGAGTATTGACTAGCAAAGACTTCCTTTTTTCTATCTTATTTGTCCATGTTTTATATCTTTGCACTCCACTTTGGGCAGGTCTCAGGATTTCATTTGAAGCAATGAAAAAAAGGAGCTACACTTTGAGAATGGAAAAATGACAGTCTCAGTCAATACCCAAACCTCAAAACTGTACTAGAGACCACAGACAGCCTGTGTAAGCAGCTCAGGTAGCATGAGAAATGCTATTTTCCTGGATTTGCATGACTCACCTCCTCAAGTCTCACACCTCAGGCATCTCTGCTCTGCCCCCAACATTGCAACCCCTGCTCTCCACAAACACAGGGAATCTTCAGCTTTACCTCTCTGACAGTCCCCAGTCCTCTACACAACTGCAGCTGAGTGACCCAATGACCACAGCCCCTGGGCCAGAGAGAGCTGTGACCAGGTCACTGCAGACTCTGCACACCTGGGGCTTGCAAGCAAAGGCACCCTGCTAGAAGAAAGCACATCCTCCAACCAAAACCAACACACTTACAAATGCACCTCTGTCACCTTTCTATGAATGAAACCAAGCAGCAAAAAACCTCTTGTCAGATTTGGGCATATAGGAAAACAGATTGTAAGTGAAGGAATAAAACAGGCCAGAATTTGAATGTTTGAAATTAGTTTTTCTCTCCTGTCATGAGCTGGACTCTGACCTCTATTCTGTAATAGTGTGAATATTGTTATAACCTTCCCAAAAACACTTCAGCATAAATCAACACAATCTCTGGCAGCCAACAGGGAAAAAAACTTAGAGGAAAGAGGCTGAGACAGCTTTTCTCATTGAAAGAACCAGGGGCAGAGGAAATAACGCAAAATAAATTTTTAAAAATAAAAACAAAAAAAAATCCTCTGATTTCAAAGTATGTCATGTCTTAAATTAAAAAGTAACAACCTTGCTTCTTACATGGTTTGCTAACATGAATGCTTCCATGCTGACACAATTAGATTCTATAAACATCCTTACCAAGGCTGTGGAGCTCTGAGGGAAGGCATACAGGATGGGTGTTAATAGTTTATCTGAAGCTGTTAATACAGGACCTCGGTCATCTGGCTGCACATGCTCTCAGAAAGCCCTGAAGCTGCTCCTGCCATGGGATAGGAGACTACAGGAATATAAAAAGCAATTAACTTTGGGGTCAAAAACCAAATGTTTGATCCTGAGTCTGTACACCACTATCAGAGTACAGCACTCTGAGTGATGCTTGAGCCCAAACCTAGTTGTGTCCTGCTCCTCTAAAATGTAATCTGCACAAAAAACCTGCTGAAACACTTGAACTTAATTCTGAAAAGAACAGGTGTCAGAAAACATTGGTTTGATTAGATACCTTGGCTTGTTTTGTAATATTGTAATTAAAGTTCAACCATGGCTCTGCCACAAAGCTACCCTTATCTTCATATTGTAAATAATAATGTGTCTCACTTGACATCTCACAGGAAGTACTCGGTAGAGCATGGAAAGGTTACAGCCAAAGGGCCTGAACCAGAGAACACTCACAGAACAAAGGTTTCATTGAGCCTCTAAACTAAAATTATCTGAAGGTTCAGAGCAGAGAACCTACATTCTCTTAAGTGCAAAGACCCCAACAGCAAACAAAACAAAAAAAAAAAAAAAAGAAAAAAA